>CAUYRT010036841.1:0-164868 GCA_963574885.1 Lepilemur ruficaudatus | reverse complement strand
AAGATGTGTGCTCGCTCTCGCGCGCGCGCGCTCTCTCTCTCTCGCCCCACGCACCCCCCCCCGCACACTCTCTCTCTCTCTCTCTCTCTCTCTCTCTCTCTCTCTCTCTCTCTCTCTCTCTCTCTCTCTCTCTCGTCCCTCTCCCCCTCTCCCCCTGTCTCCCTCTCTCTCCATACATATTTACATGGAGTGACACCAGTAAGCTGTTTACTAGAACATCAATAGTGATAATCTTATAAATGGTGTGATTCGGGAGTACTTTTTGAATTTTTTACATAAACTATTAATACTTCTATAATAATAATGACTATTTTCTTTTTGGGAGAAAAACAGTTTTCGCCTTCCTTTTGGGGGCCATGGGTTGTCTTCACATCTGATACTCTTCTGTTTCTTCTCCCTCTGCTTCACTTACAACAGAAAGATAGAAATAAGATAAAGAATAGAATCTTCTAAAGATTATTCAATAAAAAGGCAAAAAAGTAAAAACAAACAGCTCCTAAAAAGTAAAATATCGTACTGGTCAAACATCACAGAGAAACAGGTAAGTCCTTTGGTTTAAATTATAAGCAATGAAAACATCTAAGTTCAGGATTTGATGTACAGACTCTTTTCAGAGAAATTTTCAAGCAAATATTCTTAAAGGGTGACATTTCCACATGGTAGAAAACTTCGGGGCAGATAATACCTGTTAGACTTGAGCCTCAGGCATTAATACATATTACCACAGACAAGACAATCATTATCCTAACAACTGAATGAACTGTTAGGAACTGATTCTTACCAATGATATATGCTCATTTTCCATATTGATTTCTCCTCCCTGTAGCCCCCAAGCAGCTGCTATCATTTGTAAGAATTCCTGTTAAATAGTTTTTGAAACATTTTTATCTATCGAAAACAAAAGAATATAGAAGACCTGGTAAAGTTCCAGGGAACAAACATTCAAGCTTCAACTATATTTCAGGCTTTGTGTCCCCAGCCCAGACTGGGGTATGCAAGGAGAGTCACAGTAACAGTCACAAAACAGTATCTCTCTTGTGCTCCTACCTTCTCTGCAGAATTTCTTCCTAGCTAATTCTAATAGGCTGGGTGGGAGGTCACTTGTGCTTGCTAACTCACTTTCTGCTCCCATTTAGCACTGTCCATTTCTGCTCTTTTCTCTTGCTCACAGTGGTGATATCCTGAAGCTGCTGACATTGTCGAGGCCCTGTTGCTTCCACCAAAGAGTCTGATGCCAGATGAAACTCTTTCCTCTCCTGCCTTTCCTCTAGAAAGCATCACCTTGGGTTTCTTAAAATCTACAAAGTTTAGTGAAACTCTTAGTTTTTCTCACACTTTATTAGAGACCCTTCTGCCTTGAGCTCAGTAATTAGTCCATGGGGGTTGGGCTGAAAGACATTCTGAGAGGCAAACAACTTGGTCTACTCCCTGCTTTGATTTTCTTCCCTCTCCACCCACCACCTTCATCCTTCATTGTTGAGCCAAACTTGAGGATGTGGAATCTTGTGTATGTTTGGATGAGTTCCTTCTTCCTAGAAGGTTATTCAGTCTTTTAGGCAAATAAGCCCATTTTGGACCACTCTGCTGGCCTTCAAGACATGATCAGACATACCCGAATTCCAAGATGAATGTGGCATAAAGCACAATATCCATTCTGCTTTCTATGAATTTAGATTTGGTGTTCCAGGTATAACAAAGTACTTAGTGGGATAGAAATGTTAAGAACTTCAGGCAGCCCACAAAGCAGCCAGTACTTCTTTGGTATAGGCAGGCACAGTGGAGTGTCTTTTTCAAAATAGTCATTCATTCACTTGAACTCCAAAGAGTTACGAAAACAAAAGATACATAGGAACCCACTGCCCCAGCAGAAGAGTGAAACAGTATCTTAATATGGCCTGATCATGCGACCTCTTTCAACAACTCTTGATATATTGGTGGTTGGAGCAGAGGTAGGTTAAGTTTACACAGAAACCTCCCGGGAGAGCAACCTCCTGGGAGAAAGGAAGTAGAAAGCCTTTTAAAGTTCTGTGTCATTAGAACATTTCTGATGCATTGGGATGGTTTTGACTGAGATTTTCCTGTAGTGTGAAAAGATAACAGGGCCTAGAGATGAGCACACCATGAGAGATAACAGGTTCGTGGGGCAAGGAGGAGATCTGTGCCATGTGGCTAAGGCAGGAAGGTCTTCCTAGTGAGCCTCTCTGGCCAAGAGCATGTGAACTGGTCAGCTCTCTCTTTGTCTTAGTCCATTTTGTGCTACTTTAACATAATGCCTGAGACTGGGCAGTTTATAAAGAACACAAATTTATTTCTCACAGTTCTGGAGGCTAGGAGCCCAAGATCAAGGAGCTGGCAGATTTGGTGTCTAGTAAATGCCCAGTCTCTACTTCCAAGATGATTTCTTGAATGTTGCATCGTTTGGAAGGGAGAAGCACTGTGTCCTTACATGGCAAAAGGTGGAAAGACAAAATGGAACAAACTTCCTCTGTCAAGCCCTTTTATAATGGCATTAATCCATTCCTGAGGGCAGACCCCTCATGACCTAAATACCTAAAAGGCCTCACCTCTCAACACTGTTGCATTGGGGATTAAACTTCTAACAATGAATTTTGGGGGACACATTAAGATCATAGTACTCCTTAAAGCCCATTGTGGCAGTACCTCAGCCTGGGCATGGTCTGGGAAAGCAAGAGCATCAAAGGCAATGTCCATTGGCCTATGAGGTACCCATGACAACAACCAAAGCAAGTGTCTCTGCTACCTGGTGCTTGGAGTCAAAACTGACTTTTTTGAGCTGAGTAGGTTTTCTTGGCAATTTACATGGGCTGGGGGTTTGGGAAGTGAGAGAGGTTCAAGACTGAGTTACCAGACTTGCTGATAACTTGCAGGTGAGGCCAAAATAATTAACTGCTAAAATTAGAGCATTATGACTGCTTTTGTGCCCCTAAACTGATAAAACCAGTGATATGGATTATATGAGCAGGAAGAAAGGGCTCACACACTTTTTGTTAAAAATTATTGTCCACTGCAGTTTATACTGCTCAAATAAGGTTGCAGATTCATACTTACAACTTTAATTTCTAAAATATTACATGATTCTGGGTTTTAGAAGTAGGAGTTAATGTAGTTATTTGCCCTGCCCTAATCTCTTTGATATGCTGGACCCATCCACTCAGATCTTTGGAATTAACCCAGATCATCTCCTCTTTCTCTGATGCCACTCACCTGTTCTTGCTCTGTGATCCCTGGTTCTTTGATCTGAGTCCATCTTCAGACCTTAGCTTTCCCTGTTTTCCCAGCCCACCTGGACTACCTGTTGTGGTCCAGATTTTCTAGCCACACAAAGATAGTCTTTTCCCATCCAGGCTTTTGGTAAATTCCCACCTTTCTCCTGCCTCAGCTCCCACTCCCACAGTGGCCTTCTTGTCCACAGGGGGTTAGGGTTGGGTCTTACAGAGCACCGGGAATCAGAAGCCAAAGGAGCCACCCTAGTGGCGTGCATCTCTGTGCCTGTGGGCTAATCTTTTTGAACTATTTCCAACCCTTGAAAAAAATGGAAAAGTGCAACAAGTTACACAGCATTTTATCAGATATTAACAGGTATTTCCCCTTCCAAAGAGGGAAAGATGAAGGTTGATTACAGAGTTGATATAATGGAAACACATGCTGAAATCCTGGCATTAATTTTACCTTAAAAGACTGGAGTTTTTATTCACATCAACCTGATAATATAAACTAAAGCAGTGGAGAAATTTGCCCAAGACTTGGTCTTCCCACCTTATTCAAATTACTGTCTATATTACTTTCCATATCTTAACAAGGGAAAAACTGAAAGTAAGGGAGGTGTGTGCATCACAGTGACCGGAGTCATACCTTCCATCACCGAAAATGAGAATGAGCAAGCAATTTGTTTTTCCACATTCAAAAGTTATATATATAAAAAAAAAAACCCTCACTTTTTAATGGCATTAAAATTGAAAGCAATCAACAAAGGCAAGGAAATTCACTGTGGAGGAAATGAAATTCCTTCTTAAATCACAAAACCCAAAAAAATGTAGTCTAATGATTTGATCATATCAGGAATCCCCTGTCCGTTCTCGAAAACAATCTTTCTTCCCTGTAATACATCATTTTAGTCAGACAAAGAGTTATCTCATACACACAATCGTGAGATTTTTTAAATCAAATTCCTAAGAGGCTTTGAAGTTAGGGCTGTTTGTATCTTTCTTAGAGGCTGTTTTGATGAGAATTATCAAACTACAAAAACTTTCTAAGATTTCAAACCTGAAAAGATTAGAGAAAAAAATTTATTTTTGGTTAGTCAGTAAAGACAGCTTTACTTTTTATCTTCAGTGAAATCACAATGAGTGAACTGAAAGGAAGACAGGGTTGGGGCTTATGCATACATGGTTTCTTCCTCCCTAGCCCTCTTCCCTGCCCTGCCTACAGAAAGATTTACCTTCGCATTTTTTTATTCCATTCCTTCGTTCTCAGAGCACTGTTAATTCAGTCCTGGGCAATTCTAGCATTTCATTGTATAAAGTCTTAGATTGAATGAACATGGTCAAGGTTTCTTAGAGTCACCTGTAAAAGCAGAGTCTCCAAACTGAAAAGTATAACAGTGCTCACTAGACATTCAAACGGACATGAACAGGAATCATTTGGTGGCCATATGCGACCATAAATATCAAGGAATATTTATAGGCACCCATTTACATAAAAAAACTGAATTCAGTAAAATGCATAGTGAATAGCATAGGCACAGTCCTGACCCTGAGAGGCACTGTTGATAACAATAGTGATGATAATAGTAACTACCACTTAGCAGGCATTTACCATGTGCCAGGCATTTATATTCTTATTTAATCCCTAGAGGCACCCTAATAATTAGATATTATTATGACCATTTTACAGAGAAACTGAGAAAAAAACATTAAGCAATTTGCCTAAGGAGAATAAGTGAAGACTGTGTGTGTCTTCCTCACCTGTGTGCTTGATTTTAAATATGTAAGTACATGATGTCCTTGGATGGAGGGGGAAATGGAGAAAAGAATAGAGATACTGATGGCCCAGAATACCAATCTCCTGGCATGGCTCCTTTGAGAGACGTAAGAAGGAAGCAGATACTAAAGGAAAAATATCTACATAGTTGGGTGGTTTTATTTGGAGGAGAAATAGAATATATCCTAGTTAAAACTTCGAACAATGCAGAAATGTATGAAATAATCCCACCAGAGAAGATTGCTGTTAATGGTTTATGTATATTCTAGATTTTTCCCATATATTAATATATAATCATTTTAAATGAGATCATAAAAGATGTATTTTTTTCATCTAATAATATGCTATATACTTTTTTCCCTATCTATGCTTCCTTTTTTTCCAATGACTTCTTGGTATTTCATTGTATGGCTGTATACCATACTTATTTAATATTTCTATTGATTTGGACACTAAATTTATTTTCAATTTTTCATTATTAAAAATATTCTACAATAAATATTTTCAAGCACACATTTTTGCAATGTGTGGAAAAGAAGTCCCTGGAAGTAGAATCATCAGATCAAATGGAAGGAATATTTAAAATTGTAATGGCTATTATCAAATGCCCTCAAAAAAGTTCTACAACTTTATATTTCTACCATAATTTAAGAGAATATGTGTTCTCCATGCCTTTGTCAATACTGGATATTGTTGATCTTTTAACCTTTGCAAATATGATGGGTAAAAATTGTATCTTGTTATTTTGATTTGAATTTTTTTGATTGCTAGTGAGTTAAAGAATCTTTTTTTATATATATTTTGGCACTTGTTTGTCTATGAATTCTTAATTCTATCTTCTTTTTCTATTGGGAATTTAATAAGTTTCTCATTGATTTTGATGAGGTTCTTATGAGGTTCTTTTGATGAGGTACATTATAGTTTAGCATTTGTCTACTATTCATATTACAAGGTTTTTTTTCTAATTTGTCTTTTGCCTCCTCTCTCCCTCTTCCTCCTCCTCCTCCTACTTCGCTCTCTCTTTCTCACTCTCTCTCTGTTTTGCTATATAGATTTTTTAGATTTTTATGTAAAAAAATTTACAGTTTTGGACTTCACATATTAGGAAGACATTTCACAGTGCCAAGAGTATGCAAATATCAATTAATGCTTTCTTCTAGTACTTTAATGATTTTTTTCACATTCAAATATTTGATGCAACAAGTTCATTAAAAGAAGCTAGAAACCTAGGTTTTTATGTGAAATCATCTGTTTTGAAATGTCTGCTTTTTAAATAGATAATTTTCAAAAGCATGGGCCAAATAAAATAAACTTGATGGCCAGACTTAGCCACATGCTGCTGGTTTGTGACTTCTAGTTACAAAGATTGCACATAAGAAATTAAACAAAACAAGACTGTTTCTGTTATATTGCTGAAGGATAAAAGGAGCACATATAGCATGTAATTAGATGCAGGGAAAACCATAAAATTACCTGCTTGAAGGTAAACTGTAAGCTCTATCTCCTGAGGAAAATTACAGAACCTCTCTCTGAGTTTCCTCATCTGCAAAATGGAGTTAATAATGGATTTGGGGGAATGTTCATTGTGTTTTGGCCTTGTGCGGGGTCTGGCAGGTGGGATAAGTCATTAAGTGGTAGCTCTTATGAGGAGTTTCAGAGAATTATAAATGCGATATTTACTACTTCCCATCTTTGTGGCATGTTCTAAGTTTATTTCCAAAAGAACTGACTCGTGGAGATTCTACTCAAATCAAATAGCGTTTGTGGGTTCCCAGTTTGTGGGTGACTTACTAATGGACTCCATGGAAGCTGTGGTAGTAGCAGTGGACATAGTTTTTCTTCTCAGGAAGTCTCCAATTGGGTTGGAAATTTTCTCATTTGAAGAACAAAAGGAAATGCAAATAAAGATACTGTAACTAAGCACCAAATTGACATAGACAAGATGTGTTCTAGCTCAAGAAGATAAAGTTGTAAACATACTTTTTTAGGAAATAAAGGCCCTGGTGAATGGGAAGCATTTGTATGTGCCGAAAAATGGCATTTTAGGATTGGGGAATAGAAGGAACAAGGACATAGATATGTGATTGCATGTGTCATTGTGCTCCACTGCAGGTGGCAGGGAGTACCAGAGGGGGTGTGAATGGGACTGCAAGGCTGGGGCAGGGAGGAAGGCACATGTTCGGGGCAGAATTGTGGTAGGTACGCTGGGGTAGACGTACTGAACCCAATAAACGGAGGGTTCCGATCGTGGGCTGTGTATTTTGGAGGGAAAGGCACAAGAGTCTGTGACAGTGCCAAGTTTGGTGACAAGGGCTGATCAGTAAGTGGAAATTATGAGCACCGATATGGAAGTTGAAGTTATGACTATGGATGAGAATTTAAAGTCAATAATAAGTATCGTTTATTGTCACTAGTATCATCAATTATATGCCACTAACATAGGACATGATTTCAAGAACTTTTTACCTTATCATTTAAGCTTATTTTATCACTTAAGCGTTACAACTGAAATAAGTTAGGTGCTATTATTATTCTCATTTTATAATGAGAGCATTGAGATACAGAGAGGTTAAGAGACTTGCTCAGGAAGAAAGATATATCCCCCCAAACACTACAGGGGCTATTTTGGGATCTTCTTTGGGTTTTGTTTTTATAAAATCAATCCAGTGGTCACATTTAAAAGAGATGCCAAGTCTTCATCCTCTTCTGAATGCATCTTAGGACACAGGTCAATAGGCAAGATGAGGACGGAGTTACAGTGTCTTTACTTTCACCATGTGATATGTCCAACAATCTTTCAGAGAAGTAGAAATTAAAAAAACAACAAGGCTTGCAGAGCAGAGAAAGTCTATTCAGGTGAAAAATGGTTCATTTTGACTCATTGATTTTCTCTGCTCTTTGAGTCATGATTGCTTAATGCTGCCAGGTGCTTCAATAATTCCCTTCTTCCTTTTTTGACTGTTAGGTACTTTCTCTCACTTTTTCAGTTTTGGGGATTTTTTTTTTTCAGATTTTAATTTGCTACCAACCAACAGGGGAAGAGAGAATCATTGATTTCTGTAACTATTTAACATTTAGGTAAACCAAATCACAGAATAATCAAGAATCTTGTCCAGGACAACAAAATTAATCTCTGTTAGCAATAGGACTAAAATGTCTTAACATTCCTCTTTACATTTTTATATTTCAAGCACATTTTTAAGCATCAACTTCTAGGACATTGTGCTACTTTCCTTTGTGAGAACTGATAAATGCAGGTTTTATTTTTGAAGTCCCTAAAAACAAATCAAGTCATTCTCTTGATGTGCCTAGGCCAGCTAAATGTGTCAAAGTGGAGAAGATGGGAATTCTGACAGGTAATTGGTCCTGATGGGAAGTTTACCTTGTGAAAAGGCCATTATGGGAAAGTTATTTCATATGATGAGAGGAAATCTATTTTCTGGAAATACTGACTCACAAATCTAATGCTGCCTTCATTGCCACCATCTAGGTCTAAACCAAATCTTAGGGTTTAATAATGTGAACCCACAATGAGCCTGGGATCCATTGTTCTACTCCAAGGAATAGCAGAGTACAGCCTCAGTGATTGTTTTAAATTACCCTTCTTTTCATGTTTTTAGAATACAAAACAAAATTCTACTACATACTAATTTCCGTGTGTTCCAAAAAGGAACTGCATTGCATTTTTGCTAGTCATTTTTTGATAATAAAGATAGTTTGAGATTTTATTGTTGTCAATAGCTTGACTTTGGGAAGACACTCGAGACTGGATTGGTGATATAGGAAAACAAAACATGCCTATATATCATTTGAGACACTGGTCTCTAGGCTAAAATGTTTACCCTTATTAATCAGCACTTACTTGCATTGGTAATATTTCAGTGATACTATTATATTAAGTTGCAAAGTTTGTGGCAAACTCAAATGTTTTCAGAAGAAGACAATTAAGATAGGGAAGGGTCTGGAAATCATGGAATTTCCAAGGAGATGGCCAGAGGAGGAACAGAAGATAACGATTTTAACATCAGCTGAGGGGATAGAATTGTGAGAAAAGAAATGAGAGGAACATCAAAGTGCTGTTATATGGAAGAGATTTAAATTTATTCTGAATTGTTCCAGAAGAAAAACTAAGATCAGAAAAACATATTTAATCATAATAAAGGAGAACTTTCATAGTTGTACAAAAATAAAACAAGCCTCCTTGTGAGGAACTAAGCTTTTTGTTATAACAAATGTTCAGAAAAGGCTAATAACATCCTCAAAATTATTAGTGTGCATAGTGACTTGTACATCATAAAAACTCAATTTGGTAAATAAATGAGTATATACTATATAAGATTAGACCAAGTGACCAGAGAAATCAAGAAGAGTGCCAATACTCTTTGATTTGTGTAGTATCTACCCTGCACCATGTGAGAGATACAGAGGGAAAACAGCCCTTGTTCCTTGCATTAAAAGTAGCTGAAAAGATAAAGGAAATAATTGAAACAATAAGAAATTGTAGTAAATTGTTTTAACACAGAATTTTAGAGAAGGTTAAAAACCCCTGAGCTGATGTAAAACTTTTCTTAAAGGGAGAGTTATGAGCTGAGTCTTCAAAATATTAAGAAAAACAGAATAAAGAAGACATGGAATTTTCTAGAATTAGTACAAAATTGCGGAGATAAAATTGAGCATAGCATGAGAAAGAGTGAGCAGACAAATTGGTTAGAGCAGTGTGCTCCCCTTGGTGCAAGAATAAATGAGGCCATGAGCATATAGGAACTGGACTGGGGAGTTTGAGCTTGATACAGGAGACACATGAACATTTTGTAGATTATTAAGCAAAGGAAGGGCATGATAAGCATGTGTATGAGAAACATTCTTCCAACAGATGCATGCTGGCCCAAATAGAGCTGTGCTTCTCAAACTGGGAGTACACCAACCGCCCTCACATACACACACCAAAATGTTCACTGAGTGTGAATTTTACTTGAAGATTTTGAGGAAATAGTAATTTAGCTTGTAAGTAATTAAAGACATTATTTTCTATCAAACAAATATGATAAAACCTTACACTTCATAGAAATGACATTCTTGTGCAGAATGGTTATAGGCTCTGTTCCAAAGGGCTGCTAGCTCTCTTGGGCTCTCTGTGGCTGGAGTTGCACAGATAGGGAAGTGTGAGAAGCCTGTGAGAGAAGGCTGCAGGCCCAACAACTGTCCCATTACTAAACACAGAGTGTGCCATGCTAGGCACTGTATTTAGAGCAGGGGGTAGAGAGAGATGAAGACAGCACTGCTCTGGAGAAGTTACTTATCTGTTGAGGAGAGAGGCACATAAACAGATAGCTTCACTATGTTTTAGAAACCAAGAAAAATCAATTATACACAGAGTGGGGCCCTAAGTAAATTAGAGGAAACAGTTAGAGAATGTAGTGGAAAACTGAATGGTAAAGGAGGTAAAACAAAGGCCAGACCAGGATTTCTGTCCTGGGAGGCCTGAAGAATGAAGTTACTGCTAACAGAAAAGGTAGATATGTTATTAGGTGCACAAAGTGGTGGCTGTTACTAAACAACTTCTACACAACTGAGAACTCATGCCAGGGAAGAAAACAAGCATATGAAAAAGACAAACACCCACTTAGAGAACTTGTGTTTACACCCACACTGTCTGACCTCACTCTGAAGCTCTCCCACCTACCTGTGTATATAATCTCATTTCTATCAATGGTTCTAAGATCCAAGTTCTGATATTTTCCTATTTTTAACTTATCTTGCCTATTAAGAACAAAACCAGGCAAAAACTTCAGAATAACCTTTTCAATAAAGAACCCAGAATCCCACAACCCTTGATAAGAATTAGAATAAAGATCTAACTTGTAGAAATGGAATATACCTTGCTAAGGATGGTATTATATTATATACATGACTTAGATTTTCAGCTTTTGCAAATAAAATAAAATTACAGCAAATTCAAAGTACATACTTTCTACCTTTCTTATAGAATAATGGTTTTTATTCATAGTATTGAATTGAATCAAATTGAATATCAATGGGATACTAGTAAATGATATCATTAGTTATTAATAATTTTCAAATAATAGTCATCAGTAATTAGCTATTGCTACTAGGTAACAGTTACTGAATATTTAATACATGCTAAGCACTGTTTTATCTCAGTGATTCTTGCTGATGGTAGAAAAGATGAATTCATTTAATTTTCATACAACCAAATTTGGTGGATATCGTAGTTATCCATAGTTTATGAATAAGAAAAATGACATAAGAGAGGTGAAGATATTTGTCCAGAGTTATAATTAGAAAGTGGCATAAGGTAGATTGTTTAAAAATTCTAGAGCCTAAATGTTTAAATAGTATATTTCATTCAAATAATAGTAATACTCATTATAAATGATTTATATATGTTATTAAAAGATGATTATCCTACCTGACTTTCTCAGTAGACATTCTCTTGACTAGGAGAGAGAGGGAGAGAAATAGCAGCTTACAATGAGAGCACCAGGAGTTTCACCCACCTTAGGTAAGACCATGGGAGTATAGGATGTCCAGGTACACCATCTAACATGTGCATCACAGTGAGAAAAATATCTCAGACTTCTGTCATAGAGTACAGGTGATATTCAGATAAATTCTGCTCCATAAGGCATGTGAGAAAACTCAGCTAGCAACTTTTTGTATTTTAAATAAATAGCAGCATGGAATATATTTTCTTAAAAATGTGTTACATTTGGCCTTATAAAATGAGTTTGGAAGTATTCCCTCATCCTCAATTTTATGAAAGATATTTTACTAAATGTTTATTAATAATACAATTCTTCAATGAAGAAATTGGGCATGGAATTTTCTTTATGGGAAAGCTTATAATTATAAATTAAATTTCTTTAGTAGATATGGGGCTATTTAGTTTCCTGTTTTTCTCTTACCAAGGTTTTAGTAATTTGCATCTTTTAAGGAATTTGTCCATTTCATCTGTCAAATTTTTTGGCATCAAGTTGTTTATAACATTTCCTAATTACCTTTTTAGTATCTGTTAAGAACAGCATTGTTGTCTCCTTTTTCATTCCTGATACTGGCAATTTGGATTTTCTATCTTTTTTTTTTCTTGATCATTGTTGCTACAGGTTTCTGAATTTTATTGTTTTTCAAAGAATTAGCTCTTGGTTCTGTTTATTTCATCTGTAGTTTGTACATTTTATATTTGGTTCATTTCTGCTGCTATCTTTATTATTTTCTTTCTTCCTTCTACTTACTAGCCAGTGAGGAACCAGTTTTCAAAAGGAAGATTAGTGGATTTATTTGCATCTCTGAGGAAAGTCCACCAAACTGGACCTCTTACTATTTCGGCTTTTATGATAACAGATGATACAGTTCTTTGCAAATAAACTAAGAAATTACTTTCTGGTTATTTGAGGAACTAGTGTTGCAATAACTTTAAGAGCTATATGAATGTTATTTTCTGATGACTAAGTGTTTTAAAGGTTGGAATTAGAGGAAATGAGAAAAATTAGTGTGAGAAGGAGGAAGACTTGAGCAATGAGCTACTGATGAAAATTAGGTCTCTGAATGAGCTCTTTTTTTCTTAAGTACTCAAAAAAAATGAAAAATTTAACTTTGGAGAGAGATATAAGCTATACTCCTCTTAGAAGTCATATGTCTATAAGAGGAAAGATCTTAGTTCCCTTTCTCTTTTATTGTTATTTTTAAGATAATTTAACTTGACTAAATCCCATTTAACTGAAGCATCTTTTGAATATATAGCTTGCTTCCTCTCCTCCCCTATCCCCTCATACTCATTCTTTTCCCATAAGGAGAAATAGAAATTTACTAAAAATAACAGGGCTAAAGGAGAGATCTCCAGCATTTGCCCTGTGTAATTTTAGAAAATACGGTATTGCATGGATGTTAAAGGGAGATGTTGCTATCAGACTATTTGGCTTCAAAGCCAGCTGAATGATCTTGGGCAAGGTATCACTTCCCTGAGCCTCAGCTTCCTCAACTACAAAATGGAGATGATGATACATATCTGAACGTTAGTATGAGTTCATGTATACAAAATTTTTAATGAAGCATCTGGCTCACCATTGCTGTTAAGGTTAACCACTATTATTATTTTACCATTATTCCCCTTTGTTGTATTAGTGACTGAAAAAAAGGAGTCAGGTTAATAATTAAGTAAATCCACAGAACAATAATAACTGCTCTCGATCCAGATTTTTGGGCTCTCTGTAAAGTTCAAGGACATGAAGCTGAGCTAACTTTTAGTTTCCTTCTCCAGGGCAAATAGTTCAGAAGATAGGAATATATTCCTGATTTTGCTTTGGCTGGTGCTTAGACATTCTAGGAAACTCTGGTCTCTTTGGCATACATACTTTTCTGTGTTTTTGACTAAAGTGGTGACTGATTACATTAAGCTCTTAACTGAAACTGAATTTAATAACATATTGAATGGTTGGTGCTATGGTCTGAATGTATGTGTCTCACCCAAATTTCATATGCTAAAAACTAACCCCCAAGGTTATGGTATTAAGAAGTGGGGCCTTTGGAAGGTGATTAGGTCATAAGAGGTCTGCCCTTATGAATGGGATTAGTGTCCTTATAAAAGAAGTCTACGTTTTATCAGAATGTAGAAACCCTGTGGTCTTTCCTTTGGATTAACAGAACACACCTGATATACATGTGGCACTAAGTAATACCTTCATGAGTCACTTTTTATTCTATGTATTTCTCTGACTATAAAGACAGCAGAGAATCCTAAAACTCAAGGACTGGATTATGCTTTAGAGATCGCCTGGTCTAGTTGTTTTTTAACTGAGCTGTGGGTGTTCCTGGGAGGTGGAGTGGAGATGGAGAGGAAGTAATGAGGTCCAAACTTATAGTGCTTCAGCCCTATCTCCATTTGAATGGTAGAAAACAACTCTGTTTTTTCTGTTTTCCATTTTTTTTTTTTTTTTTTTTGCTTTCTCTGCTGCTTTATTCATTCTACCAATTCAAATGTTAATCTCATCCAGAAACACTCTTAAGACACACCCAGAATAAAGAATGATCAAATGTGTGGACACCCCAGGGTTGACATGTATATTAACCGTAATAAATCTATCCCTTGTCAATGTGGCACAAATATGCATCTCCAAATAACAGAAATAACAAGGTCATAATTCCAGCTAACATGATACAACCAGCCCATGTACAATTGAAGATGCATTAACCCCTTCCCCAGAAGAGAAGGTAGAGTCCTTGAGTGATGGTTACTTTTCTCCTTGATATTCCATAACTTAAATACTAAGAATAAAATTAACTACTTAAATACTATGATAGAAAGTTAATGCATCTTATGTTATATAAGAGAATCAGCAAGTGAAGAAAACAAAGATTATATACATACATATTCATGACAAAACAAATTCATGACAAAATAAGGTGGAAATACTCATGACAATTACCATTCTCACATTTGTATTATAACTGATCATGCAGTCAGAGTTGGTATTTATTACTATCTTTTCCACTATTCATCCTATATGCCCTTTGCCTTCAGAAAGCACCTCAGTGGTCATGGTTCTTCACCTGGTGGGATAATCTAAACCTTCAATTCCTGAAGTGTCTGGGCCACTAGTAGTCCTGCCTGGACTGGGTTGTTGTAGTTTTCCACTGGCCTTAATCACAGAGCATGGGAATACCAAGAGATACCCTAAGGAATCTCCTGTGTTCCGGAAATACTCTTCCTTACCTCCATGGAGAATTAAAAGTTCAGTTTTCCCTTGGTAGTCAGTATCAATCACCCCAGCCAACACAGTAACTCCCTTCTTTGCTTATTGATTCAAAAACATGAGGACCCCAAAGTGGTTGAGCAGCAGTCTTAACTTCCAGTTCAATGGAATCATCATTGTGTATCCTTTTCATCCTCAAGTAAGGTAGAAGTATTCTTCCTTTGAACTAAGACCTCTAGGCCAGAAGAGCATAAGGGCACAGGAACAGGCAGCAGAAGTTTTTGCGAGTGGAGCACTAGGGGTAATAATGAGTAATGCCACTCCCATCTCCACCCCTCAATTCCTGGACCCATGAGTCCCAGCTTTAAGAGAAGTGGCACCATACACTGGACACTGATTCAAAACATTTACAGCCTCCCAGATAACCTTGCCCCAGCCCTTGAAGGTATTGCCACTGGTACTATGACTGAGGCTTCAGAAGGCGATTCCACTGTTCTGTCAAGCCAGCTGCTTCAGGATGGTGAAGACCATGGTTAGACCAACTAATTGCATAGGCATGGGCCATTGCTGATTGCTTTTGTTGTGAAGTGAGTTACTTTATCAGAAGCAATGCTGGGTGGAATAACACTACAGTGGATAAAGCATTCTGTAAGGCCAGAATTAATGTGTACAAGGAAGGAAAATCCATATCCAGAGTTATTATCTATTCCAATAAGAATAAAATGCTGCTACCCCTTCCATGATGGTAGTCCAGTATAGTCAACCTGCTGACAGGTAGCTGGCTGATCACTCCAGGAAGGTACCAAATCCAGGACTTAGTGTTGGTCTCTGCTGCTGGAAGATTGGGCACCACAGGCAGTTATAGCCAGGTTGACCTTGATGAGTAGAGAAGTCCACATCACTCAGCCTATGTGTAACCTTCATCCCTACTACCATAGCCATTTTGTTCATGAGTGCATTGGGTGAAGAGAGGGGTGTCTAGAAAATTAGGCTAACTGGTATCCACAGAACAGATCATCGTAGCCACTTGATGATTGAAATCCTCCTCTGCTGAGATCATCCTTTGGTAAGCACTCATATGGAATACAAATATCTTCACATTTTTTTGCCCATTTAGAGAGGTCTATCCACATACCTCTTCCCCAAATTTCCTCGTTGCCATTTTCCATGATGTTCCTTCCAAGTCCCTGACCATTCAGCCAAACCAATGGCCACATCCCATGCATCAGTCTATCCTTGTATGTCTGGCCATTTCTTCTTCTAAGCAAAGTGAATAATTAGTTACACTGCTCAGAGTTCTGCCCACTGAGAGGATTTCCCTTTATCACTGTCCTTCAGGGATGTCCCAGAAAGGGGCTGTGGTACTACAACTGTCTACTTTTGGGTCGTGCCTGTGTATGATGCAGAACCATCTAGAAACCAAGCCCTAGTCTCTTTGTCCTATGTCAGCTGATCATAGGATACTCCCCATGAGGCCATAGGTGTAGGCAGAGAGAGAGAAGTCAATGTAGCAGGAGCGGGAACCATGGGCATTTGGGACACTTATTCATATACCTTATTGTTCCTGCTCATGCCTGCTTGGGCCCACTCATGTATATGCCACTTCCATTTGATAATGAAGTGCTGCTGTGCACACCCAACTTTGTGGTGGGTCAGATAACACTCAGTTTATGATGAGGAGCTCAGGTCACATGCTAACTTGAACTTGATGCCGTATGGTTAAGTGTTTCATTTCTAGTAGCAGGCCAACAGCTATTTCACAAAAGGGGAGTAGTTATCTGCAGAGGATGGCAGGGATTTGCTCAAAAATCCTAATGGTCTGTGATGCATTCACTTTTAGGGACCTGCAAAAGTCTCCAAACATCGTCTCTTTCTGCCACTGACATTTGAAATATCATTGGATCCACTGGATCCTATGGCCCAAGTGGCAGAAAAGCTTGCACAGCAATCTGGACCTATTGCAGAGCCTTCTCTTGTTCTGGGTCCCACTCAAAACTATCAGCTTTCTGGGTCACTTAGTAAATGGGCCAGAGTAACACACTCAAATGAGGAATATGTTGCCTCCAAAATCCAACCAGGTGTTGTGCCTCTTTTTTGGTTGTAGGAAGGGCCAGAAACAACTTATCCTTCACCATAGAGGGACTACCTTGACACACCTCACACCACTGGGCCCCTAGAAATTTCACTGAGGTAGAAGGCCCTTGAATTTTTTTTTGGATTTATTTTCCACCCCAGACAGGCAAATGTCTTACCAATAAGTCTAGAGAAGTTGCTACTTCTTGCTCACTTGGTCCCACCAGCATAATGTCATCATTGTAATGGACCAGTGTGATATCTTGTGTAAAGGAAGGCAATCAAGATCCTATAAACTAAATTATGACATAGAGTTGGAGAATTGATATACCCCTGAGGTGAGACAGTGAAGGTATATTGTTGGCCTTGCCAGTGGGAAGAAAACTGGTTCTTGTGGACCTTATTGATGAAGCTGGAGAAAAAGGCATTTGCCAAGTCAATAGCTGCATACTACATATCTGGGAATGTATTAACTTGCTCAAGCAATAAAACCACATATTTTACAGCAACTGAAATTGGAGTTACCACTTGGTTATGATGATCCACTTTCATTCTCCAAGATCTATCTGTCTTTGGCTTAGGCCAAATACGTAAGTTGAATGGGAATATGAGAATCACCACCCCTACATCTTTCAGGTCCTTGATAGTGGCACTAATCTGTGATTCCTTCCAGGAATGTGGTATTACTTTCATTTACTTTTTATCATTTACTATTTTTCTAGGTAGAGGCAGTTTTGGTGGCTTCCACTTGGCCTTTCCCATCATAATTGCTCTTACTCCACAGGTCAGGGAACCAATGTGGAGATTCTGCCAGGTGCTGAGTATATCTATTCCAATTATGCATTCTGGAACTGGGGAAATAACCATAGCATTTGGGGATACACGGGACCTGTTGTGAGACAGACCTGAACTGAAACTCCATTGATCACCTGACCTCCATAAGCTGAAGTCCACTCTGACCAGAATCCTCCCTCAGGGGACCCAGCCTTCCCTTCATTCAAGAGGTTCTGGGTCTCTAATTTTTGTCAGCGTATGGGAATCCTTTCTGAAGAGGATCCACATTCCCCTTAATTCAATCATTTCTGGGAAATGATTGAGGGACTATGACTCTGTTTTTATAATTCAGGTTAGACTTTCGTTCACTTGGCCTAAAAGTTTTCTACTTATATAGATCGAATAAGAATTTAGTAGGCTTCCTATCTATTCTATTTTTCAGAATACCATGACCAACTAGCCAACACCATAGGTCTACCAGAGTCAGACTGTCCTGACTCTTATACATTATGGTGAGCAAGCCCATTTTGTCTTTAGTAGTTGAGTGCTGTTACTTGATGGTGCTGCCTAACACCCTAGAATCTAGTTACTCCCATTGCATTTGGGTTTCCTAGTTCAGTGACTGTAGTCCTCACTGTGAGGTCTGGTTTACAGAGAAGAATGATCACAAAGTTCTTAAGGATGCCAAATCTCCCCTCATAAATTTATTTCTCATAGTTGCGATGAAAGGTATGTTCTCTATTCTCTCCCAGTGGGGGTGAGTAGGTCTTAAATAACAAATCCACTGTATCAGTCCAATTCCCCTAAGTCTTTGAATCCCTTCCTCTGCATTAAACCGAGACAGCATTTCCAACTTGCCTACCATGGGCCACCTTTTGGCCCATGTTTTGGCCGACCAACCAAACTGTTAGAGCCTCTAACTTCCTGAGCTACAACATTAAATGCAAAATCTCTGCTTAGTGAGCCTATATTAACAAATTCAGCCCAATCAAACTTTATGTTCCTTCTGCCATTATCCCACATTCTTAATATTCATTCCCACACATGTTCCTGAATTTCCATTTCTATTAATATAAATTAGAAAACTCATGTTTTCCAATTTAGACAAATAGAAGAAAAACTCCCTTCTAAAAATTAGCACTTTGGGGTTGTTGGGATTTTTGGGTGACTCTTTCGCTGGCTTCAGAAAAATGCTAAAAATATAACCTATTGAACTCATGGGAAAAGTGAAACAGTGTGATCAGATAGAGCCTGTTCAATCCATGAATGCACTGGAAACATTTTTGAATTTGACAGGAAATAAAAAGCTTTGTAGTAGATGATCTCTTAGGGCTAGTTATAAGCTTACCCAATTGAAGGGCTAGCAGGGACTTTGAGAGATCAATTATTGGGTTAAATTCAGTTTAACCCAATAATGTAAGAGAAAAAACGTACTCAAGACTTCTCAAGAGCTCTTTGGAGTGTAGTGTACTTCTTCATGGATCACACTTTGTGCCTTATCTTTAGGAGCCTGTTGGAACTTGAGTCTAGTTATAGGTCTAGAAGCAAAGAAGGGTATTGGGATGGAGCCTGAGGAGACTCAGCATTGTTTTCCACACCAACTGCTTCAGGAGAGGCCATTATAGTTTCCTCAGATAATGTACGGTTAATCCCCTCACATAGGAGCGGAGAGGCTGCTCCCACTGTGGGTAGAGAGGCTGCTGCTATTAGGAGTGGGAAGGCCTCTTACACTGGAAAACAAGGCTCACAGAATTTAGAAGCTTAAAGTCCCCAGCTTCATCAGGGTCTTCCCACACATTTCCATTTTAACTTTTAGGATCCTATTACTTCCTAATCAATGTATTTACTTTAATAGTAGACACCCTGGGAGCTGGGAGTTCAACTTGCATTATAATTCAGCCAGTTACAGGATAAGATTCTGCATGTTTTTTTCAGCAAGCTCAGCTCTGTGGTTACAGGAGATAAGGGTCTCCTTGGTGGCACACATAGAAGCTTTTGGGTCATTTATGCTGTGCTTGACCTGGGAATTCCATTCCCTGAGTTTATCATATTCTTTCTGCACTTTGTCTTGAAATAACAGGAACAATCAGCCAATCTCATTATATTTGTTAGTTTAGCAAAAAGTGTTCAAGAGTATCATATACACAGTCACTCAGATTCTTGTTTCTTATAAGAGGTTGATTAGGAGTATCAAATGGTGACATTTTGCATATCTCTTTTGCCAGATCACACCATGGACTATCAGTGCTCTTTCTACTACTAGAAATAGAGTCATTAGCATCTTTAAATCTAATCACACGAGAAAGTCAGTTCCTGAAGCTCCAGAACCAATTCAGAATACTCACCCTTAAAATTCTTTCCCTCTAGAACCACTCTCAGTACCAAAACCTGTATTAGGGTTCTTTAGAGAAACAGAACCAAACAGAACCAATGCTTTTGTGTGTACATGTGGGGTGTGTGTGTGTATATATATATATATATATATATATATATATATATATATATACATGTGTGTGTGTAGAAATAAAGAGAGAGAGAGAGAGAGATTTATTTTAAGGAATTAGTTCTCATAAAGGCTGAGGAGTCCCACAATCTGCAATGGAAAGGCTAGAGACCCAGGAGAACTAATGTGTGAGTTCCAGTTCAAAAGCCAGTTGGCTCAAGATAAAAGAAATGGCAATGTTTCAGTCCAAGTTCAAAGTCTGGAAAAGATCAACGTCTAGCTCAAACAGGCAGAAGAAGTTCCCTCTTACTCAGGCTCTTTGTTCTAATTCAGGTCTTCAATTGATTGAATGAAGCCACTTATATTAGGGAGGCTAATCGACTTTACTTATTCTACCAATTCAAATGTTAATCTCATCCAGAAACACCCTCACAGAAATAGCCAGAATAATGTTTAACCAAATGTCTGGGCACCCTGTGGTCCAATCAAGTTGACACAGAAAAGTAACCATCATGGCCATCTTGTTATTTTCAAAATATTTTCTATTAGTATAATATTGGTAGAGTAGATTTGATTCAGGTCCTCATCATTTCTCATGTAAATTAATGGAATAGACTTACAAGTGATCTCATGATCTCTAACAGCTCCTCCCTTGCATTCACCTCCTCAACTACCACCAAAATTACATTACTTTTCAACAGCAGAGATCAATAGTGTTTTCCGCCTTCACCCCTTTTTCTGAACACTGTAACAACCTCCAGTGGTTCTCCAAGGTTTCTGGATCCAGTTTAATCTCAATAGTGTTGTCATGAGAAAGTCTTCTTAGTCTTCCAGTTCCTTTCTCCTCATGGGAATGCCTACTTACCCTGCAGCTGAATCAATGCAACACAGATAGTAACTATTAGGTTGAACCATATGAAACTGCCATTTTTGTAAGTCAAAAAACAGTAAATTGGTGTAATGTGATTCAGTTTAAGCCAATAATATAAAGGAAAAAATATACTTGAAACTTCTCAGGAACAGAGCCCTTGTCTCATTTATCTCAGTTTAGCCAGTAGCTAGCATAATTTTTGGACACATCACAGGCCCTAAGGAAATGTTTACTAAATTAATAAATTATTTATATATTAAGGAATACTCAAGAAGTGAAAGCTTTAGAATATATCATGAATTTTCATTATCTTCAAATTTTCTCTGACTCTATACAATTGACTTTATCTTTTAATTTTTGGAATTATTTTCAATGATTCAAATTAAAACATAAATTATCCTTAAAGTTAAGAAGTGTAAAGAAAAAAACAGATAATAATTTAATTCAAGCTAAGTTTTTTTTTTTTTTTCCCTCCACTTGAAAAGTAGTCCACTGCTTGTGGCCAGAAAACTCCCTTCTGAAAATTAGCACTTTGGGGTTGTTGGGATTTTTGGGTGACTCTTTTGCTGGCTTCAAAAAATGCTAAAAATATAACCTATTGAACTCATGGGAAAAGTGAACCACTATGATCAGATAGAGCCTGTTCAATCCATGAATGCACTGGAAACATTTTTGAATTTGACAGGAAATAGAAAGCTTTGTAGTAGATGATCTCTTAGAGCTAGTTATAAGCTTACTCAATTGAAGGGCTAGTAGGGACTTTGAGAGATCAATTTATCTACTCTTTCAGCAGTAACTGTTTAAACCATCCTCAATAGGTAAGAATCTATCTTATTTTAAAGGGGTCTGTAAAACAGTGGAAATTTTAAATCATTAAAGCCTCTTATAAACATAAATAAATAGTATATCCTGTGGAGATTGTCAGTACTATAATCTAGCACATGAAGAAGTGAAAATCACAATCATTTTAAAAATTTGTGTATGTTCATAACCACTCTTAATTCCCTCCTCCCACTCTTTAGAAATGAATTCAGGATACCACAGTGTTTCTTAGGTCAAACTTGGTACACTTCCAATATACAGAATATGATGGCTAACCTGTGGGTCTCTCACGAGCAAGTTTCTCAACAGAGTACCTATTGACATATTGGGTAGGATAATTCTTCATTGTGCAGTGTCCCTGGCTCTAGCCCACTGAATGTTGGCAGTGCCCCCCAGTTATTAAGACAACCAAAAAGGTGCCATCGCCCATCTCCACATACTCCTGGGCAGTGGTATCACCCCAGCTTGAGAATCACTGTGCTAGCCTATGAACTTTTTATGAATGGCTGATACTACTTGTAGGCATAAATTTATCTATTTACATATGCAAGTATATAACTTACAGACAGTTTCTTCAGTGTTGAGTACAAATAAGGTCACAGTTTTTCTTTTTCAGAGATTTACTCAGTTCAAAGGGGGTTTGTTCACCCTTTTGGGTTTCTGTTGAAGCACAGTGTGACCCAATTTGGAGGACCATGCCTGTCCACTGTTCAGGGATGCTCATGGCAGTCCAGAGCCAGCCCTCTCAAACTATCTCCCCTTGCTGAGCCACTATGTACAATGGGCCAAGAAAGTAAAGCAGCTGGCCTGTGATCCATCCACATCCTTTATCAGAGGACAACTGGGAGAAAGAGAAGAAGGTAAGTGACCCAATCTGATCTTATCAATTAGACCTCTGAGTAAATAGACTAATGATGTTTGTTAGCAGGAAGAAAGCTCATCTGTTGAATACCTTTAGCAGGATGTCCCTGGCTTAGGATAATTTATATTAAATACACCTAGGATATATGACTGTATTAGGCATGGCTCCCTGGAGAATGTCATTCTTTGAAGTATAAAATGGAGATATTTTATGACTTAAATGCTCCTCCTCCTGTGTGAGAAAAAACCTTTAGATGTCACTTGGAGATCTCATTTATTATTCTGGGCCAGAGAGTGAATGTATAACATGAAAAGACAGGGAGCCACCCCCAATGTCTCAGATCCCTCTTTGCTTCATTTGAGTCTCTTGATTGCCAGTATCCTTGAAATTATTGGAAAAGCTTGATATTAGATAAGGGCTTGGATTTAGGTGAGTCCAATTTGACCAGTTGATTCTTTGTGTTAGCTCGTTCCCAGAGCCTTCTACTGTTCCTTGTGTGAGAGCCCAAAGGCACTCTGGCACTAGTCACAGGACTGTTCTCACACCAGCCCTCACTCATGACCATCCCCATGAACCTTTCTTTGAGCCCAGATGGCCATCCTAGACTTTGCCTTTCTCAAAATAATTTCATTCCAAAGGGCTTATTTCCTTTCCCTGTCTCCTGATCTGGGTTTGTCCCAAAGGCTCTGAGCTCTTTAAAAACTTGATCTATTACCAAGAAAAAAAAACATTGAGAGTATCCTGGATTTATTATTATTGTTTAGCAATACTAGTCACAATGGGGTCCTGCAAAGACATTTCCGTGAACTAAAATACATTTAAAATTACTTAACATTATCACTGGGTTATAAGAAAATGTCATGCAGGCACTTGGCAATGTCCTCAATTGAAAATGAAATAAGCTAAGTGTATTTTAAATATTTATAGGTAAGTTAACTTCCTGTAAAGCCAGGAAAGTAAAATTATAATAAATTCTGATTTTGACACAAATAAAATATTAAAAATGCAAGCAACCAAACGAACTTGATTTACCTCCTCTCAGTGGAGTGGTCTTAGTGACAGAGGTCTTAGGGAATGACAGCACTGATGCAGTAAATCATCATCATATCATAAAAATAATAATGCCTTCTTCTATTCTAATCCATAACTGGTGTCCACTAGCACTATTGTTGAAAGACAGCATAGAATAGTGAGTAACAGCAAAAGCTTTAGAGCCAGACTCCTTAGGTTCAAATCCCACTTGACCACTTACTGGTGAAGATGTTGGGCAGGTTATTTGGCCTCTTTAAACCTTCATTTTTTTCACCTGCAAATTGGAAGAATAATAATATCTACTTCATAGGATTTGTTTAAGAACTCAATGAATTAATACAGGTAAATAGCATAAAATAGTGCCTGGGAGATTATAAGTCATTAATAATTAATTATTGACTATAATTATTTTTTGTATAATTAAGATGATGGAAAAAAACAGCTGTCCTGAGACTAAGAAAACTAGCTTCTGTTAATTAAAAAAAAAAAAAGGCATAGTGTATCCACCTATCTACGCAATTGTTGTGCAACTTGATGGTAGACATGATACACTGGAAAACATATGAGCAATAGAGCCCCAGGGAGATGTGAGTTTAAATTCTATCTCCCTTGAATTTCTTCTTAAAATGGGTAAAATTATACTAACCTACTTGCAAGACTGTTGTGGAGACTAAACGTCTTATTTCTGAAATGTTTTGTACAGTGGCTGTCCATTGGGGGTCCTTCAATGGAACTAGTACTAGTACTCAGAATAAGCATTCAACACAAGCTTGCAGAAAGTATAGATGTCTCATGTACAGTACTATACAGTAAGCCTGTGAAGTGATAAGCTTGACTCCACAGAGAAGGCCTCGTTTCTTACACTATTCCTACAAAAGCAGGATATTCACAAATCAAGAATCTTAAGTAGATACTCCTCCCTTTGAAGGAAAGGGAACTGTATCCGTGGATCATAGACTGAGCAAATCCTCTGAATCACCTCAGGAACCCTCCACAAGTACAGATTCTGAAGCTCCGAGTCAGACCTAGAAAATCAGTATCTCTGGGGAGAAGAGAGAAGAAATCTTATAGTTTAAAAAAAAAAAAAAACAAGAAACAACGTTGGTGCTTCCCATGATAAGTCAGTGAGATGACCTCTCTATTCCCTTCAAGATTCAGATTCTATGATTCTAATCATACCTTCTAATTGAGTCAGAGCCCAAAATTATCATGCAAAATGAGGTAACCTGTGGTTTCCTGCCTTTTCAATTATGGCAGAGGGAAGTATCACCATAATGGGCATTGTATATGTTAGTGGAGATTTGCTGCAACAGAAAAGTAAAAAAAAAGCCTGATTTATAAACCCTTCAGCTTTAGATCCCTGATATTCTGACTAATAAAGTGAACAAAGCAGCCTAGATTTTAGCATTGTGCATATATGAGCCATAAGAAACCCTAACAAGAAGAAGACATAGCCAGGGAATGACCAAACACACAGCAGTCAAGAGAGTGACGGAGAATTAAGCTGAAGGTAATAACAGACAGATGCACAACCCATTTTACCCACACTGAACAACAGCGGCCTGGAGGTTGAATCAATAAAGAAAAAGAATAAGCCCTCAGGGAACTAGAGCTATATTTATATAGAATTATAGGGCACGATTGCTGTCTGAGGCCCATATGGTCAAGGAAAATGTTGATAAATTAGAGTTCACAAACATAGTTGATTCAATCAAAGGAAGAAATCTCATACCAATTTTGCAACATGTCACAGACTGATGCAGCAGATCGTGACCCCCAAAATAAGTCACCCTTCTCTGGACTAAGAGCAAACGTTTATATTCCAGCACTGAGTCTGGCTTTGAGAAAGAAGCCAATGTTTAACATGGCTGTCAGTTTCCAGAAAGCAGATAAATTCTCAGTGAGGCCTCTTCACTCTAGGAAGGAAGCAACGAGAGGCTTGCCTTTCACTCCTGAATTTCTACAGACAGGACTAAGTCATGGACAATTGATGATGCCACCCCTCAGAAACATTGGCCTACTACATTACATACATGGGGTTAGCTCCTTTGTACTTGGAGGAGAGCTGGTCACACTATGAACTAACCTATAGAATAACCAGGTACCCTGAAGACCGCAAGTCTTAGCAGAACAGTGGAAACATCCGTGCTTCCAACTAGATGCATAATATTTTTAAAATTTCGCATTAATCTACACAGTCCTAGATTCCCAGCAACAAGGGAGTTAGCACACTTTTGAGACAGCCAGTACCCATGTAGGGCTATCTCCAGGACCCTAGTCAGAAAACACCAAGCAGTTACAAGATAGAGAGGGGTGTGATTCTTGTGTCAGACTCTGGCTAGAACCTCAAGAAGGATTTTTCTGGTTGCCTTAGAACCATAAACCATCTCATGGCTGGAAAACACTGTCCTTTCACTTGCTAATCCACATGTTGATGACCCTTATCAGAGCCGATAAAGTTGAGGTTGTAGGCTAATGCTGACTTTCTACATGTCCTGTTTTTAACTCTCTGAAATGTACTAACCTATTCGCCCTTGTGTAGATGACACAGGAAAGGAAATGATCAGGTTTTATAACTATTTATAACTTTCTGATTCATTCTTGGCCTCAGAGATCTGTAGGTGTTTACTACAGCTTAGCAACTTTCTTTCATAAGGAAATGCCTGGTAAACCTCTCCTTGGACCACAACCAGGTACAAATGGTCTCATAGTCCTGTTTTGCGTCAGTGCACTTGATTGCCTTCAAAGAAGGTGAGTACCAAGCAAAGAGAAATTCCTCCTCAGCAGCTAACCACCACTGGAAAGGATTCTTGATTGCTAACGCATATTTTCAGTTACAACTCCTAGATTCAGGGCTGTATTTAAAGAGGCCCACTTAATGGACATATTGAAGTCGAGTTATAGAGTGATTTGGGGAAAACAGACAAAGCTGTTTGCTTTCCCTGAGTGTCATGTCTGTGGCAACAAAAAAAAAAGAGAGAAAGCCAGACTTCCCCAGAGCCCTGTCTTTGGAACAAGGCAGTTTTAAAGTAGTCCCAAAGTGCTTGAATCAGCACTTCTAACAGTATTTCCTCTCTATGATGAATTTAAGACAGGTTTTTTATAGGCTTTTCTCACTTTCTCTTTCTCTTTCTGTTTGACACCTACACTGTGCCCCTTATTTCACTGCATTTCCCTTAACTGCCTCTTACCTCCATTCCCTCTTTTTCTTCTCCCTCATCCTTTAACAACTTTTCAGGTGGGCTACAGATGAGGATGGTAAAAAAAATGCTCATTTGACTTAAAAAAGCTAGATGGGAAACAGCCAGATAAAGTTAGGGATTTCTGTTTGTTTGTTTGTTTTGTAAATGCAAAATCTCTAAACCTGTTAGGGGATCATGGCTATGGAAACCTGGCTAGCTCAGCTGCACTATTCATAATTGTCCTAACAAGCTTTTTGATGTTGTCTTCCAAAGTCTGCTTTTCACATGAGATCATTTTGGGGAAAGACTTGGGGACCAGCTGGCATTGACTTGAGGTACCATTAGTCAGATCTAAATAGGAGGTCTGGCAGGTTGAGTGGTAAAGACTTGGGTAGGCGGGAGAGTCCCCAAGGTTGTGTTGCAAGGACTTGTGAAAACCCCATCTTTTTCATACAAATAGAAGAAGAATCAGTTGGAAACAATCTTATGATTTCCCCAGAATGCATGAGAATTTCAGTGAAGGTTGAGTTTGGACTGTTGGTAAATGATGCAGAATTCTTTGTTTCAGAACCAGGATCCTAAGATGGCCTGTGATGCAGATTACCGATTGTGGAGCAGATTAGTGTCTTTTGATGTTTGAATTATAGTAGGGCATTTGACTCATTGATCCAGGTCTTGGGCTCTGCTAACATAGATAACACCCTCTCCTTTTATGACACCCCTTTTCTACCCTCAGCAGTAGTTTTTGTATCCACTGAGAAGCAGGAGAATTTTGGAGAGAGGAAGTAATAGTTTTCTGGGGTCTGAGCCAGAGTAGAAGAAAAAAATTGAGGAAAGTGGAGTGATGGTATATCATCTGGTCCATGTCTGGCTCCTGGAACTGGGTTTGAGCCTAGGTAATGTAGTGAGATGCGTCTTATCCTCTGTTACCTTTTGGACTGAGGAAGAGGAGAAAGCCAGGGTCAAAGGAGCTGTATTTTGGACAGGCTGAGTGACAACATGGGTACAAAGTGATAGGGAGTCTGCTCCCCTCATGGAGCCCAGCATGGCTGTGGTACCCTGAGGACTGTCAGCTTTGGGAGCCTCAGAGAAGTACCCTTGGCATAGACCTTTGTGTTTTCATGAGAGGCTGCAGTGATGCTCCTTCCTGTGGCCCCCTGGACTGCGGGAAAGTGTGGCTGACCCAGACAGATACATGTGAAGTACTCCCTTTGCACTGACACAATTAACTATGGAAGATTTTGGGGGCAAGTTGAAATCTTGAGGTCAAAATGGAGACATAGTAATTTGGAAATTTCTAGTGAAGCTGGAGACATACCTGTTAGTTAGGTACTGAGAAAGCAACTATCTGAGAGAGTATCCAGGGCAGTCTTCGGGCATTCTGAACCCTAAATGAGTCCTTACTGAAGCAAGTGAAATAAAATTCACTCCATGGATTTTATTTCAGAGACCAGAAATAAGCCCAAGAATAACTTACCTAGATTTAAAATATTCATTCATTCATTCAGTGTATATGCATTGAGCATGTACTGTATGTAAAGCTCAATGTTAGAGTTTGGGGAAATAGAAAGATATTTAAATTTTATTTCCTTAAGGAGTCTTCACTCTAATAAAGGGTATAAGACATATATACTTTAACCCAGGTAAAAGTGGTGTTATTAAAGATGTTTTTTTTTAAAGACTGGAAGGTGCTAAGGAATATTGTTGATAGAAGATAAAATGTAAAGGAGATGATTTAAGAGTCAAGAGAAAGAGGTGGGTTTTTTTTGTTTGTTAGTTTTTTGAGAAAATGATGTTCCTGAAGTAAAATGTGGTAGGATCAACTCTGCAGAGGGGTTAGGAGAGAGACACTGAAGAAGAAAAGTTGGGTCGTAAGATACTGAGAAGATGTAAGTTGAAAAAAGAAAGTGTAAGAGATTTATATTGAGTGGTCTTGGTACACATTAAATTGGATGGGAAACTACCTATTGAGAGTGAATATTCAGCAGTGATTTCAGGGCTTGATAGAGAAGGGGTTTAGAATAAGTGTCATGAGACCTGTAATGGGGCATCCATTAAAGAGAGAGCATTGCCAAGTAGTAGTGAGGACCCAGCTCCAGTTACGTAACACAGTTTTGTTGTGGCTCCATTTAGCCCAGGTTGTAATTTTATTCTGTGGTTGAAAACAAGTACAGAAAGAATAGATGGCAGAATACAACTGGATGGAGTTTGGTAAGGAAGGCATAGGTGAAGGAGAGAGGGCCAGGAGCAGGTCCCTCTCTCTGACCCTTTCATATAGTTTCTGCCTAGTGCTCTCCTCCACTTTTTGCCCTGCAAGTGAATCTCTCCAAATCTAAACTTTGTTGGTGGGAGAGGAGGTGGATGAGTGTGATGTCAGGCTCCAAAGAGCAGAATATTAACAATGCAGTGGGTGACCTTGACCACAGCTAGGCTTCCTATAATGTAATTTGTGGGAATAAAAATATTTACACCCTTTCCCATTTACATTTTTTAAAATGTGAACAAACAATGCAAAGCATAAATATACATCCATGTAAGTCACATTCTTAAAAAAAAATAAAGGAAAGATGATTAAATTAAAAAAAATACCTAGGAACAGCTAAATTCTTAGCTTTCATCAATCATTATTTAATCTTACCCTGTTTTTCTTGGGTTTCTATAGATTTCTTTTTTTCTTTTTACCTTGAATTTTTATACTTGAAATTAAAAACCATTTCAGAATTGAAAAACCTATGCCAGGAGTTGATAGATCTTTGGACTTTATGTTGCTATAGACTTTAACTTCCCTAAAATGGGGATTTTTTTCCATTCTCTGGACTGATTCTTTGTATTCTTAAAAAAAAAAGAAGAAACCCCTTTTCTCCATTGCCACTTCTGAAAGAGAATGGGTTAAGCCACTAAGTAAAACCCTGTCTTATCCCCAGTCATGATTTTCCAGCTACTTTTTCTTCTTGGGAAGAACACACTTGTGTCGTTGTCTCCCAGCCAACATCCTTTAGTTATCCCCTTCAGGACAGCTGCATCTCCATATCACTGGATAAATTCTAAAGTCGAATTTTGATTGTAAAGTCAAACCTACCAGAATGTGACTTTTAAGGTAAGAATTCACCAAGCTTTTAAGGCAGAGCTTAAACCCCAAATAGACCTGTCTTAGTGGTTGAATTATTTCACAGCCTTGGGCCACTGGGGAATCAAAGGCTCTGGGGCCACCTAGGACAAAACTTATGAGGTGTTGTCCTTGGTCCTAGATATTTTTGGCTGATTTAACTAGCTCCCATTGCCCATGTCCTACTTTAACTGTTCTGCCATGCCAGGTCTAGCTGACATCTCTGTTACACATTCACTGTTCAGATTGATCGATTATGTGGGTGACATTTAAAGAAAAAGAGGCTCTTTGAAAAATGTCCATCTAAAATAGCCAGTAAAAGGGATCACACCTGAAACAATGACTTTTCCATGGGAAGTAGCAGACAGCCCTGAGTTTGAATCCCGGTTTCCTCACTTACTCTGTGAACGTATGCTGGGTCCCAGGCTCATGGGAAGTCCTAACTCTCTTAGTAGCACATTTGCTTTTCTTCCCAGTGCCATCTTAGGAGGGAAAACTGAGTAAAGCCCTGAACACTGGGAATTCCAGGTTTTTTTTTTTTAATTGTGACAGGGTCTCACTCTGTCACCCAGGCTGGAGTGTAGTGATATGATCATTGTTCACTGCAACCTTAAACTCCTGAGTTCAAGTGGTCCTCCTGCCTCAGCCTCCTGAGTACCTGGGACTACAGGCACACACCACTGTGCCTGGCTAATTTTTAAAAATGTTTTGTAGAGGTGGCATCTAACTATATTGCCCAGGCTGGTTTCAAACTCCTGGCCTCAAGCAATCCTCCCACCTCAGCTTCGCAAAGTGCTGGGATTACAAAGGTGAGCCACCATATCCAGCCTAGAGCCCACATTTAATAACTACTTATCTTAGAAACACTACAACTGACTACTTTTGTGGCTTACATCTGCTAAGAAGCTCAACTTTTTCTCAATTATGCATAGCAAATAATTTATCTTAAGCCCATACATTTTTATAACCTAAATCCAAATACATCCAATATGATTTTAATTTCCTAGAATGGCTTTCAAGGAAACAAAACTAGGGCAAGATAACTTGGCACAAGAAAGAGGCCAGGCTGGTGTGTCTCAGTGTAGATTCCACTTGGATATGAAATGCCAAATGCTAAGGATTGCATTACATCTCACCCCCAAAAAAGATGTGTTGAAGTCCTAATCCCCAGTACTTCAGAACGTGACATTATTTAGAAATGGGGTCATTGCAGATGTAACTAGTTGAGATGAGAGCATACTGGAGTTGGGTGGGGCCCTAGCCCAGTATGACTGGGGTCCTTATAAGAAGACAGCCATGTGAAGACACAGACATACAGGAAGAACACTACGTGATGATGAAGACAGAGTTTGGAGTTACGCAGCTACAAAACAAGAAGCACCAAAGATGGACAGCAAACTACCAACGGGTAGGAAGAGGCAAGGAAAGACTCTCTTACTGGTTTCAGAGTGAGCAGGGCTCTGCCAACACCTTGATTTCAGACATCTAGCCTCAGAAATATGAGATAATAAACTCTGTTGTTTTAAGCTACTCAGTTTGTAGTGCTCTGCTGCAGAAGCCCCAGGAAACTGAAAAACCCAGGAAGGCAGACGTGAATCAGAAGGTGATACAAACCTGGCGTGACCGAAGAGGAGGAGGGTCTGAATAGCACCTTGGCAGACACTACCCAGCCATTTGCTGCAAGTGTTTTAACTGGTGAGAAATTAACACCAGAACAACACTGCAATGGTACCTACACATTATCTGTGTTCTCAATATATGTGTAACTATGTATAAATAATTAGACCTCTAAACAATTTTGGTTCATAACTTAAGTTCATGGATTCTCAATGCAGTCTTTGGTATAGGTACAATTATTATCCCTATTTTACCAGTGAGAAAATTGAGGCACTGAGAAATTAAGTAAATTTGCAGGGCTGGTAAGTGGCAGAGCCAAGAGTCAAGCTCCAGAATTCACATTCCTAATCACAGCTGTCTTTCAACATTAGCTAAAAGGGCAACTTTGAAAGGGGAGAAGAAATCACCCAAGTTGCTTGTCTGTGGAGTTGGGCAGGGGTAATCCTTCTTGCTCCTCCTAGTAGTGGGAGGCAAAGACAGCACATCAAGGAAGACATTGCCTTGTACATGTTTCCAATGACATGGACTCTATCAGTCCTCCACCTGCTGTGAGAGATTCAGATTAAACAAGAAATAGAAGTAAAAGCAGTTCCCAATGACAGCCACCATTGGGTTTTGAAAAATTTGCTCTATTGAGAAAATAAAAAGATAACTCAGACTTTTTTTTAGCATAGTTGATTGAACTTTATTTTTTATCATTAATAATCAAATATATAACATGGAACTCGATGTATTCACTTACTATTCATAGTACTGCTATAGATTGAGTTTCACAAACACAGGAATTCAGGTGAATTCTGTATGTGTAATCCCTATAAAAATGTATGGCACATTTATAATTGTATATGTTGTATTATTGTGACAAACAAAGCTTCTATTTTTGACTTAGTGTCTATGAGAACTGAATCTTTCACTTATACATTTACATGTCTGGTGATAAGAAGAATCTTTCACAGGGTAGCTTCTAACTTTGTACATTTCAAGCCCCTTTTCTCCTCTGCTCCCCATATCATCTGAAAGTAGGACACTTTTATATTGTGATACAACCTCTAGCCCTGTCTTGTCATATCATAGAAAAGATAAGTTGGCACAGAGGGTGGTAGGGGCATTCCTGAAGGCCATTCCTACAATAGCATGACTGTGAATAAAAGGGATTGCAAACCACGTAAGTATATTCCACTAAACCTAGACTAAATGTATTTCCAACTTAATTTCCCTTTAGGCCAATATTTCTCAGCCCATTTTTCATTATTTCCTCTCTCCAAGGAACATTCTTAGACCTTTTTTCCCGAATTGTTCCCCATGAAATTTTATGTAGCACAGATATATTATATATTTGTTTATGTAATATATATATCTGCGCTTTATACATAAAAAGAATAAGATTTTTTTTGCCACTGTTGGGAGCAATATCACCCCCATTGAGAAAACATGCCTTAGCCAAATGCCTCCAAATATTCATGCCACTCCAATGCCACTTGGCCCACAGGGGAGTGTGATGGAGGGTAAGTTGGAAGGGAGAGAGAGGTACATTCGACCATGAGAAAACACTGATAAGTGTCCTCCCAGTGCCTTGGAAGGAATGAGTTTAAGGGAGGAGCCCTGAGCTTAACCTTTTTCTTACTGATAAGTCCACCTCCGCCAACATGACATAACTTGTGGCATGACAAGTAAGGAAATCACAAGGAAAAGTCAGAACATGCTCTCCCTTCAGAAAACCAGGCAAATGTCCTAATATCATTTTTAGCCCTCAGAAACAGGATTTTTGTTCATTCCAGATCTGAAAGAGGAAAGAAATAGACTAATAGACGTTCCCAGAAAAGATTGTGAGAAACTACAGACAAACTAGTCTCTCCTATATTTCAAAAGTGTGTGACTTCTCAGGCATACTAACAATTGATTTTGTGATATAATTGAGTATTTTTTAAAGACAAAGTTTTGCTAAAGTGTTAATTACATTAAAAATGATTGAAAACATTTAAAATAATTGAAATACTTTTATAGTTGTTAATATATTATCCTAGTTGTTAGTTTTTAAAAACAATCTTAAAGGAATTTTAAAATGTTTTAAGTTTTGACAAGTAATAAGAAAGTAATCAAACTATAACCAGTATATGTAAATATTGAATATTTGATACAATGGTACAGTACCCCAAATAGAATTTACTGGTTTTCACATATCTTCATGCTTTGAAGGGAATGTGAATTTGAAGGATGTATACATTTGACATTACTGTGTTTACAAAATGTGGTGTTTTCAGGATCAAGAGGGTCTTATGTAACTAGTTATTTAATCTCCCCTGGGTAGGGAAGTGTGGGTTGATACAGCTGTTGTTTGCTAGTTCTGGGTCCTGAGAATATTGACTGCAAAGTAAAGGATCATTGAACATGTTTTTACAGACTTAAAATAGAAAGACAGGTTTTACTTCTTTTTCCCCATGTAGGAGAGAGTGGAACATTTCAAAATTGAGAAACTTAAAAAGAATTCCAAGATAAAAGAAAGTGAGACTTGAAGTTTCTAAGTAGTTCTGAGTGTCTTTTAGTCACAGTCCCCAAGTCATTTCTCATAAAGTGCTTTTATCTTTGGTAAATTGTGCCCCTGCTTATATAAGAAGAAAACTTATTTACAGTATTTATTAATGCAAGGGTTTGATTTAGAAAATTGGTAATAATTATCATATAGCATTCAGCACCGAATATGCTCATAATGAACACAGCACCACGTGCTGTTGTCATTAAGATGCAAAAATGTCAGTCAGAGTAACTGAGCTTCCCTAAGCCAGTTTCCTCTTCTGTGAAGGGTTATACTATGGTATTTTTTCAAAAAGGTTGTTTTATGGATTAAATGAAATAATATGTTTCAACAGTTAGAACTTGTCATGTGCTTTGCAGGTATGAATAATTGTTGGCATTATATTGTTATGAGAATGTCTTACCAAAGCTCTTCTGATTACTGTGTGTTGATCTATTTGCCATCATCCTCATTTTTTAAATATAGGGATTCTCAGAATTTGTTTTACAGTACACAGTTGTCTACTAAGTGTATTATGATTGTATTCTATTGAAATTTACCATTTACTTGTTTGTGTCCACTACTAGACTATGAGCTAGAATGGCAACTTGTCTATCTTGTTCATTCATACTCTACCCCAATGTCTAGCATATGTGACTTAGCACCCAGTAGGTGCTCAATTATGTGTTGAATGAATACAAGAATAGATGGATGATGTCGTCTTGAAAGATAGTTATATACGTTGATTTCCTTAGGTAAAATGTTTTTCCCATGTGGTTTTAAAACCTGCCTCAATTGTGACCTGAGGCCTCCATGACTCATTCAGCCTTCCATCCAAAAACACCAGGATTGCTAATTACTGTAAAAAGGCAGTGTCTTCAGAAAAAAAAAAAGTTGTCTACCTACAGTAACTAAACACCCACCTACCAACTAATTTCATGTTGGCCCACCTACCATCTAATTTTATGTTGGCCCATGAACCACCAAACAGCAGGAATTTTCCATCCCCGTCTAAGAAGATTGCCATTTAACAAGTGACATAAATCACTCTGGAAGGTGTTTGGATGAGAGAGAGGAAAGTGATATGCCGTATGCTCATTAAGGCTTTCTTGAGCTCCTTATGATGTGAACCACCTTGTTTTAGGTTCCTTGTGAATTATAAAGGAAATGGAAACCCCCTGCCCTAGCCCTCCAAGAACTTGCTACCACTTCAAGGAGATAAGTCCATACTAGAGAAGAGAGGGTTGACTCAAAAGTGGCTCAGGGAAGACAGGGTTTCTCCCAGAGGAAAAACAAAAAACTATGTTGATTTAAAAAAAAAAATTTAGTCTTAGAATTTAATTAACTCATAATTTTATTTGTATGTATAGAAAAAACATAAAAAGATTGGGGTGATTTCAGAATAAATAGCCTAGTAAAATTCTCATACTCTGCTTTCTACACATTTTTGCTGCTTCTGCATAGCACTGTAGCTGGAAAGAACATTTGTCCCAGGGTCCTTCCTTTTCTATGTGGATGGATCAGTTAAATGTAATGCTGGCTTCAGGAAGCTGACGAAAGACTTCATTCTGGTCAGAACTTGAGGTATGGAAAATGGACCCAGGTCCTCTTGTGTTCTCTAGTCCTTTCTTCTTCCCATTATGTTACCTCCATCCTCTCCAAGCAGGACAGGGTAAGGCAGGTAGGAGCAGCAAAGAGCAGCATGGCCAGGTTAGAACAGGTTGAAAAGGTAAGGAGGACTGAGAGCTACTGAACACTGGAAGGTTAAAGGCCTGAATCAAGGTAGATTCTGGAAACAGTGAGACATTAATGGGGACAATAAGAATAGGTAGAGATAGAGTGATGAGTGGTTCAAATTCAAGGCAGGTTAAAAACAAGGTGTTGATGATGATACTGTATTACAGCAATTAGATTGGAGCTAGACTTGAGCATTTCCTTGAGCTGGCCATCTTTTCATAAAGGAAACATTTAGATGAAGCAGAAGCTGGGGCCTCCTGCACAGCCTGGATTGGCCCAAGCTGAACAAGACCCAGCCCTGTTGGGATTTACATTGCCTCTGTAGCAGTTAGGGCTGCATTCTTCCTTTTGTCACTCTGTGGTTATAGGATGGTCACTGCAGCTCTGGACATCACATCCGTGTTCATTCAAGAAGAAGGGCAGGAAGAAAGAGGTTAGTGTCAACAAATTTTCTCTAATGTGTGTTGCCAGAATGATATCACTTGGTAATGCCTGGGTATTCTAGCAAGGATGACTGGGAAATAAACTATTTAGCTTTTGCATCCTCTCAAATAGAGATAGTCAGTAGGGAATTGAAATTGGGTGTGAGAGAGCCAACGTACAATGTCTGTGACCAGCTCTGACATACTCCTCAGCACTTGCTCCCTTCCCATCCCACCCCCATTACCATTCTTTTAAAGAGCAGAAAACCCTCAAGGATGTTTCTAGTGGAAATAGTCATCAAACTCATTCAAGTCCTCATTTTATACCCACCCAATCTGCTCAGATACCCAGGGAGCCTGTTTCTCTGGTTTGGTCACTGCTCATTCTTATAGCAGATGTGTTTTCCCTCAGCTTACCTCTGATTTCAACTGCAGCCATGGTCAACAGTTCTATGCATGCCATTAATCTTCCACCTCAGGCACCCATCATAAACCTCCCCACTTTTCTGTTCAGGGGTTTTCATTAAAGCCAAAAGAATTCATTGGCCCACATATATGAGAAGCCCAGAAGTGCAGGAAGGTTTATTTTCCTGGAGATAACCCTCCTCCAGGGGTAGATGGGAGTCAGTCAATAAGTGCCCCAATCTTCTGCACTTGAACAAGCTTGAGGTACATTCTGTATACTCCTTTATAGGGTCCCCAGTGGGATTGAGCCCAGATGCCCACAGTGGAAATCATCCCAATAAATCCCTCTTTCCTAGTTTGTCCGTCTCTAACTCTCCCTTCTCCCTTACTCCTGCTCCCTGGGATCACCATACAAATTTATAGAGACCTGCAACCAATGTCCTTGTCTCAGGCTCTGCTTTTGGGGGAACCCAAATTAAAGCAAATCACTCTTCATTGGAACTCCCCAGGATCCTTCTCTTTACATACTCCCTTTTGAAAGGAAAATGGGCTTGATTTGTCTGTAGAAACTAAAACTCTAGTTGTGAGAACTATAATCCACTATAAAATGTAAATGTGTTATGTGTTATTCTGATAGGAGAAACAAATATGTCAGAGGCTGTTCTTCATTCAGAATCCCTTACTGGACCCAGATATTGAGTGATACTTGTAAATGTATATGTGTCCAGGAGAATCAGCAACAACATAGAAACATTTGCAAAGCAGCTAGTGCACCAAGTACCAGGTCCAGTGGCATAAACTTAGGATCCATAATTGAATAGACACAGTTTCTGCTTTCCAGTTGCTCATGGAGTGGAAGTGGAGCACAGCGAAGGTCAGGTCAACAGTGATCTTTGCAGTATGTGCTATAAGAATCCATAGATCTTGGTGACTGATGAAGTGAGGGATGAGAACAAAAAAGATACATGAATCTGGGATGACTTCAAGCTTTTCAGCCTGGGTATCTGGATAGATGGAATGTCATCAACCAAAACAGAAAACGCAAGGGCAGTAACAGATCTGAAAAGAAAGACAATATGTTGAGTTTAATATGTCTGTAAGTTATCCAGATGGAGATGTATAGTAGACAGAAATACGGGTCTAGAGCTAAGGAAAGAAATCAGGACTGGAATGTAGATTTGGAAGTCATTGGTGCATAAAGTTAAAGCTATGGGAATAAATTAGATTAACAGGATAAGAAAAGAGGAGAAAAGCAAGTGAAGGATAAACCCAAGGAAACAGCAGGACTAATACAGGGATTAAGAAATAGGAACCAGCAATGAGTCTGAGGAGGACTGACCAGAGAGGTGGAAGAAGAATCAGATGGGAGTGTTTCTTAATTCTTAAAAGCCAAGGGAGGAGTTTACAGAGAAGGTGCACTTAGTGCCTGATGCTGTGGTGAGGTCAGGTGGGATGGATAAAGACAAAGGCTTGCAGCATTAATGACTTCAGAGATCTTAATTTCGGTAGAGGAGGAGACAAAGGACATCTGGTATGTTGTTTTACTCACCTCAACCTATGTCTCCTTCGCAGCTGTCAAAGTAGGGCCTCAACTTTCGAGAGACTCTATCTTTTGACAACTGAAGCAGATTCTACACTTTCCCTTTTTATTTTTCCCTTCTCCTCCCCAAACATATTGAGATTTATTTTCCTCCTATGTGAAATATTATTGTTCTTTCTATTTCTGTTTGCTATATAGGAGATACTGCTATGACTTGGCTTATTTGTACAGCAAGTTCTAGTAAAAAATAACTCTCTTCTTTTATCTGAACATAAGCTCTCTGAGCCAATGGATAGCTTCTAATTCGTAGTAAAGAAACTTTGAAAATAGCACTCCCATTGGACCTTTGCTTCACTCACAAAGCCATGTGGTACATACCAGATGATCTCATAAAAAATTTATTGATTGAAATGACAAAAGGAACTAGTTGCAAATCCATATTTTCAATTACTTGTTTTGCATCATTTCAGGCAGTAAAATAGGTGATGTTTATTTTACTTTTATAATAAATCATACAAAAAGGCTAGTCCTGCATGTTGGGGAGGCTTTGCTAAAGGCAGAAAAATTACCAAAAAATTGAAAAAAAAATCTTACAAAATTATTATGAGAATCACATAAGATCAGAAGCAACTTGTGATGTGAAGCATGCTATAAGTCATAGTAAGCAGTTTAGTCTTAAGCAAATACTGAGAGGAATTGGAAAACTGCTTTTTGTGGCATGATAATAGCTGGTTGTGTGCATGTAGGCCTTAAGATTTAGAGAACTGTGGAAATTAGTTTGGGGGTTTCATAAATTGATTATAAGTTTAGTCTAGATATGTTGAATTTGAGATTCTAATCTACCTAGAAAAGATCTGGATGGAAAAGTCTGTCAAGAGTTTGTAAATGGGAAAGGGAAGGCTGAAGAGAAATTGAAGCTGGAAGAGATCTGAGAGGCCATACATGAAATTGTGGGATTGGTTAAGATTAGCAATAACGTAGAGTATACAGTGAGATAAAATAAGGTTTGCAGAAACTGCTCGGTACCTACCCAATATCAATGTCCCCACCTTCCTTGGTAACAGAATGCTAACCTTTAGCTAAGCACATGACCTCCTGAAATAAAAAACCACATTTCTCAGCCTACCATGCAGCTCTTGGCCACACAACTAAGTTCTGGCCAATTATTTGTAAGCAGAAGTGTTGTATGGGACGTCTGGAAAAGAGCAGGCCTTGTTTCTGCATCTCTCCTTCCTGTGGTTTGGAATGCAGAGATAATGGCTGACTCTCGCAGTCATGGTGGCCCTGGGGTAGCCTTGAGGAGGCCACATTTGGTGGACCAAACAGTAGAAGGAAATGGATTCCATTGACTTTGTGGGGCTGTGGTATACCAGCTGTGGGCATTCTGTGACCAGATTTCTTTTATTGGAGAGAATAAATCTTTCTTATGTGTAAGCCACTGTAGTTGGCTCTTCGTTACTTTTAGCTGGACATAATCTAATTAATACAAATGCAGGGTGAAAAAAGGAAGAGGTACTAAAGAAAAAGACAAGGCATAATTACAAAGGTAGGAGGAGGACTAGGACAGTGTGTATCAGGGAACCAATGGGGAAGACAAATGGAAGAGTGATCGACCTAAGAGAGAATGATTATATTTCTTTCTAAGCACATTACACTTGTGATAAGGAAAACAAGTCTATTTATTAATCATAATGGATTATCTATCATTTATTGATATTGCAAAAATGTAGAGCTTGCAATTTTCTGTTATTTTAAAAGATTTTGTAATACGTCTCTTCATTCTCTTTCAACTGAGGCTAATCTGAGCCACAAAACTTCATAAATTGTATTTAATGTGTAAGTTGGACAATAATGACTGTATAATATAATAGGTAGTGGCAAAAAGGACATAAAAATACTCTAAATGTGAAAAATGGAATTCATAAGTCTCTAAAAAAATTAATGGTAGTGATTTCTAGTAGATTCTGAGTTAAATTATCATACTTGATTTTTTTGTATGTTTAGTTTTCAGTGTCTTTGTTCTAAAACAGGAAATTTATATCCATCTTATTGACAGTATTCATCTCTTAAAATGAGAATACCGACTAGAACAGAATTTTATTAAGAGAGTGTTTGCAATCACTTAAAATCCAAAATTGGATAAAAATCTCATATATAATGAAGAAATGAAGTTTAGAAGATTTTCTAATTCAGCAAAAGTGTTTCACAAAAGCATAACTTCACATTATTATTTACCTTATTCTTTATATTAATTTTAAATTACTGTATTATACACCTATTATACTATGGATGACCTGCTCCTAGAGTCATATTAGAGTACTCATATTAGAGTATATTGGAGTATCTAAAGAATAGAATATTCAAGTTAACTGGATTTTCTGGACAATACAAGATTAAATGAAAGCCTTTTGGTTTCCATTATTATCATTGAAAGTCTTTGTAAAATGTGTATGTTTCCCAGCCTTTGTAATTAGAGTAAAATATACTATATCTGTAACTTCATCTTTTTGCTCAATTTGCAATGCCTCGAGAATAGCTTGTTTGGAGCTATAGAATAAAAGGAATGAGTATCAGATCTAGGATGCAACACTTTATATTACAGATAAGGAGCTAAGACTCTGAAAAATCAAAGGCATAGTCACATGCACGCGTACATATATACATTCATAACAGGGCATATATTTGTCTAAATATCAAAAAGCCACTGTTATCTTTTACAATGCAAGATCTCAAGGAGGAGAGTTTAAAATAAAATACCAAAACATAAGAATTCTTATTTTTAACAAATGTAATAATTATGAATTTTTTCCCTACTCACACATACAGACAAGTTTCATATTCATTTTCTTTTCCATAATACTGTATAGTTAAGGTTACCCGTAAGTTGATAATTGTGGAATTGAATGTTACAACCTATAGTATTTCCAAGTCCCAAGATAACCTTCTGGGCAGAGAGAAAGGAGAAGGGATTGGAGAGTTAAAGTCAGAATTCTGTTTAGCAAGCGGAGTAAGAGGAAAGAGAAAGAACACTCACATGGTAATGATGTCAGTGCCCTCAAAGATGAATCTTAGCCTCTGCTTTGGCAGGGAGGCTTCTCTGCCAGGGGTTTCCGTGTTGCTCCATGTTTCTGGACTAGGTCTGTTTTAGTTAAATAACATTATTAGTAGGTCGCTCTATTTTGCTGAGATTACCGATTAGTAGAACGTTAGGTCTTCACCTTGAATTTGTTGCTCTGCTGTTATTTCTATCCCAAAACACTGCATATACTGTTGTTGTATATTGGCTTATCTTTATGATACTATGATTACTGATTCTTTTAACGTGCTAAACAATTTTATTCTTCTCCCATCACTGCCCCTGAATATTGTATACTCTCCCTTCCCTACATCTAGGTAATATATGAGGCAGTCATTTAGGGATATCAGAGTAATTTTATTTTCAGTTCTTAAGAAGGAAAGCCTAATCCAATATAAAAATTTAAATCTTTTGTCCAATTAAAGCTTCTCCCTTCTCCTGCCCACCAACTTAGAACTGATCTATGGCTCTTTTTCCATGGGGAAAAAGGGAATGGTGTACGCTATCCTTTCACTCTCCTTTCTCTCTACCTTGCAAACACACATGTATCTCTGCTATCCTTGGCTCCTTCTGTGCCAGCGGCAGGAGGAAAAAGAAGTAAAAGGTGCTACTTTTTATTAATTGGTGCTATTGATTATGCTCTCACACTAGGAATTCAAATGCTGACTCTTCATGGCACACATTGGTGAATTCCTCAGAGACCTCCACTTGAACGGGTTCTTGACTTAGGCCATTCCCTCTCCAGATGACTTCTTGTAACCCCATCAGCTCCTGTCCCTGATGGTAACCCCACTCAGCCTAGTTCTACTAGAATGCCCTCACCCCAGTGGACAGCCTTTTGGGTTGGTGCCCTTTGGGAATAGCTCTCACACGACCACTCTCCCACCCATTCACCCAGAACCAGCCCAGACATCCTGCCCCTGCCCGGTCTTGCTGCTGCACTCTCCCCTTGCACTGCCTTCTTCAGCTAATCTGGTTTCTTCTTCACATGTGCCCCTAAGTTCCTTGGGAGCACACATGAGTTTGGCTCCCAAACTCATCCATGTGCACCTTGTTGGTGGCAGCACATGCCAGGTCTGGAATCTACATTCACCAAGTGCCAAGCCAAGAGATGCGAGGCCAGCTCCTGTTTTGGCAGGTAACTCCAGGCCCTAGGAGTGCTTTTCTTGGGGCCTCTCTCACACACTTAGGGGACATGAACCCCACATCTTCCCTTACAGGGAGGCTAGAGGAAGCACCTTCTCTCCTCTGAACTCTGTGCCAACACTCCTCTTCCCTGGAACAGCTTTCTTCTAGACACTGTGTTGGGGCAAAGGTCATTGGGCTGGGTTGGATACCTCTCAGCAAGTCCTGCTGACATGTGTCTAGTAACTCATTAGAATGTAGAGGTATTACTCATTATTCTCAGCTTTGTGCTTTAGCTGAAATTGCAAGACAATGAAAAAAATTCCATTTTATAACCTGCTACATTTATGTTGGAGCATATGCAGTAATTTTCATGGACTATACAAACAATTAGCTCATCTTTCCAAGGTCTCCTCTGATATTTGTTTTCTTTTTGATATTTGTTTTTTAAAAATATAGCTATATATTTTTTTTTATTTCAGAATATTACAGGGGCCACCTCTGTTACTAAAATGTGTTCTGAGACTTATCCTGAATTCCTTTATTTGGTAGTCTTGGTTATTGAGAAAAACAAGAATCAGGAAATAAACCCCAAAGGACCTCAGAACAGGTAAAAATATTAGTACTCTTTAAACACACACACACACACACACACACACACACACACACACACACACATGTGCCTGAGTACTTTACTTAATCGGAGATTTCGTTGGGTCTTTCCTCAGTGTCTAATTACTGTGACCTTTTTATGTATTGCTTATAGCAGATTTAAGTTATCGAATGCTATGAAGTCAGTGTTCTTTTGTTGCAAGTGAGAGAAACCCGCTTTAAATAGCTTATCAATTAGTATGCTTACTAATTGTAAATAATCAAAAACCTAACTTAACTTTAAAAATAAAGACAATGTATCATGATGTAAGTGACATATCTACATGGCTTCAGGCAAAGCTTGACCAAGTACCCAGTTTCTTTCTTTTCTTCCTTCCTCCCTCCCTCTCGTCTGTCTCTCGGTTCTTTCTTTCTTGCTTTCTTTCTTTCTTTCTTTCTTTCTTTCTTTCTTTCTTTCTTTCTTTCTTTCTTTCTTTCTTTCTTTCTTTCTCTCCTTTCTCTCTTTCTCTATTTTTTTTCTCTCTCTCTTTCTCTCTCTTTCTTTCCTCAGCGTCTTGGCATTATCTTAAATTTGACTTCCCATATAGTTGTAAGGTATCTGTCAAAAGCACCCAACACTTAAATCCTCATTTATGCCCACTGGACATCTTTTTTGCTAACTCTGAAGAATGGGAAAGGAAAATTCTTTCTCAGAAGCTCCCAGAAAATTCTCTTAATAGCTCAGCCAACCCAAACTAGGTCATGTGCTCACTGCTGCACCAATCGCCTTGTCTGGGAGAATGGAGTACACTAATTGGCTTCAGCCTGGGTCTACTCTAGAACTCAGGTTTGGGGTCATTTCTATCCAAAACATATGACTGGAAATTTAGGGAGCTGTTAGAAGTAGTAAGTAAACTTAAGGGGGGAAAAGGAGAATTTATTATCAGGATATGGAGGTAGCTTATAGATCCTAAAGATAGGAATGTTCTAGACTGCAGGAAGGAATGGAGCTGGTAGCGAGTCCATTGGCAATCCTTGGCATACTTTTCCACTGCCTCTTATTTCTCCTTCTTGTTAAGCTTCTACTTTTCTTTCTTGTTAGAAAGAAAATGTCTGGGCCACATGATGGGCAGAAACAGCTTCTCATAGCTTTCAAGTTCACATGTTAAAACTGCAGACACACAGAGAATTTAACACTCGCTTTGGCTCCAGATTCCACGTTAAATGGGAAGGACCCCTGACCAGCCTGGCTGTAATCAGCTGCCCACCCTCTATGCAATCAACTCTTCCCAGGGATGGGTCATTATAAACAAACTTGGCTTCTGGAATTCTACTCCTGTGTATCAAGGAGGAGGAGTTCAAGAGACCACAGAGTGCTAAGCAGCCTTCACACAATGAGTCTACCACAGGCAGTAACTGCACATTGCTGCAATCTGTCAGCAACAAGAGAAAGAGAAAGAATTTACAAATCGGGTACAAAAATAAAAGGAGTATGGCAAAGCATCAGGACAAACCATTCCATGTGCTCCAACGGTCCATATTCATGACAATAATTCTGGGTCATTTGATGTTACACTAGCTTCACTCTATTGTAGCTAAATTAAAATTTTACTCTTGTAAAATAACGTGTGGCTATTATTATACTAGTTCATATAACCTCAGCTACTCTAATTCTGTCTTCTATCATTTCCTTAACATCTATACATTGTTGTTATTTATTGTTAAGATTTCCCTCATTGTGCATATCTACAGTTGTTTCTGATACCAATTCTGAATCACTGAGATAATTTCTTAACATGAATTCTTTCAACAAACATTTCAGTATTACAAAATAGTATGCTTTTCTTATCTGATGATGTATGCAGTTTTATTTACATAATTCACTGCTCTAATGGAGACAGATATTATTTATCCTAGTTCCCAGATGTGAGTTGCCATTAAACTGGTTATAGATTTTTTTATTCCCAAATTTTCATGGCAAAACTCAATGTATCTACTGAATGATTTCTCTCCACTGAAGTCAGATTCACTTGAGAAGTAATGTCATGGCTGTGCCAAAGGAACCCCAGGCACCTAGTCCTAGAATAAAGAAACAGAGATTTATTATCAGAGAGATTAAATAAATTATACTCATCTATCATTGTGGCAGGAATGCTGTGAAGCTAGACCCAGAACTGCTTCTGTTGAGTCTGCCCTGCTTTTCATCTACTTGTTCTAGATTTACAGACCTTTTGGGAGAGGGACAGCATCCTGGTTAAGAATGCAGCCCCTGGAGTCAGGAGAGCACGGCAGCAATTAGGGACACGAGCTGAACTGGAATCCTACCTTTTCCACTGAGGAAGTTTGAGAACATTACTTACCTTCCCTGGCTCAGTTTCCTTCTTTATGCAGGAATAATAACATCTACCTCACAGAGCTTTTCTGCAAATCTGAGTTAATAGCTTAGTAAAGTGCCCATATTCAGTCCACCCCTCCATCAGTTCCCCTTCCCTCCTTGTCCTTTCCTAACATGTTTGCCTTGCTCTGCTCTTGATCACCTCGCAGTTTGATCCCTGCTTGTCAATCTTAATGAATCTTTGTATACCAGTGTAATATACCTGGACAATCTCGCCATACTGAATATCAAATTCATTTTTATTTTCTTTTTCAAATATTTCCTGATGCTCTTCTGGAAACCCCCTACCTTAGTGAAATCCTAAGTCTACAGGTCCCCTTCTAAGGAATAAGAACCAAATTCCTCAGTGGTGACTGGTGCTTTCTTCTGATGTAAAGATGAGATTGCAAGCCTATGTCTTATCTCTGTTTTGTATAAACTGCCTAGTAACTCTCTAATTAAGGTGCTAATTAAGGATTAATAGTCACAGTTTGCATTAATGACTGAGCAGTGGCCATGTGTGTCATAATATTAATATTTACCCCCCCCCCTTTGCCAGTACCATTATATACGGTGACAAACCTCTTAAAAGCAAAGCAAAGCAAATACTGTATCCACACTGTAAGAACAGACAGGTAGGGGTCATGGAGCAAAGCAGCTGCCCCTCAGGCAGGGCCTGGTAGAGTCACCGTGTCCACACGGTGGCTGGAGCCTGTAATAGCATGTGCAGGCATGCCAGCTTACGGGGTCTGACTCACACTAACAAAATTTACAATATGCTGATCAGATCCCCAGGGGATTTGTTTATAACAAGGAGGGAAATTACTCAACAAGCAGGATATTTTTAGGTAAGTAATTTTTACCCATAGGAGAGCCGCTTCTTTTAAAGTTCAGAGAACCCCCTTTACTCTGCAGTCCTCTCACAACACTGTCTCAGGGGTTAGTTCTAAAAAATACTTCATCATCATAACTTTGTGGTTTGTACACTAAAGAGGCCCTAGGCCAATGTAATGTCCTCCAGGTCTCTATTTTGATATATGTGTCACAGTACCATGCATAAAATGATATCCTGTCATAAAGAGGACCGAGAGAATCCAAGGCAACCTATTAATATTTATAGAAACATTGATATGAATATAGATTTGCAACTGTGCATATCACCAGAATGTGAGTTTAAGAGTCAAATGGAAAAAAACCATGCAGAAAGACAAGTTTCTGAAGCACAATGTACAGAATGATTTTACAACTAAAACGTTGTAGCCCAGAGGCAAGCCTGCTGATCCAGTTTCTTTGTGTGTACTGCCTCCTGGTGGTAAGATGGCATTAGTCCTTAGGCAGAAAGGGGACTGCGAGTAAAGGAGACACAGGTGAGAGTGGTGGGAACAAGAAAGAGACGACATGTCAGAGAAGAAATAAAATAGAAAAGAAGGAAGTCTTTCGTATCCTGGCACAGTATCTGGAACAGTAGTCAGAAGAGACTGGTAATGGGAATGTTAGGAGATACCCTAGCCCCTATATGAGCTGCCTATGGATGATCGATGTTGGTCTGGTCAGCTCTCTTGAATTTCTTAGAACTGATAAGGTTTTGCTTTGCCTTGTTTTGCAGCCCTGTGTAGGGTGAGTGTTGTGATACTGAGTCATTGCTCAGCCACCACAGTACCCTGTACTCTCCCTCATCTCAGAGAAATGTAGCCTGGACATTGGATGACATTTAGTCCACAGCATATGTTTAGCAGATATGTTGGCAGAATAGCTCAGTGGCTCCAGGGAAGCCCCTGTGTGGGGCATTTTACCCTTTTTTAGCTACCCAGGGAACTCACAGACAAGGGAGGACCTTGGTGCTTATTTACAGTTCTTGGCATTGTATATCAAGAGGAATTTATACCAGTAATCCTAGACCCACAAATAAATACTTCCCTTGAAAAGCATCCAAAAGTACAGTCTCAATTCTCTTCCATGTGAGCTTGCAGACCTGTTGTTATACCTGGGTATAATACAAGATGTGATGTGTAGTTCCCATTCATCATGGGTTCCGGACCGGTGGTGAGACCTCTAGTGGGCGGTGGAGTTATTGCAAAGAGTCCGAGAATCTATAGTCTAGATGCATCTCTTAAGAAGTGAAAAAAAATGGTTTGTGCAAATATACCAATATATTTCAAAAATGTGAGGATAACCAGAACTAGTAAAATATAAGTTTATGTAAAAAAAACTACTGAATTCACACTAGCTTTTCATCATTATATATTTTCTTAATTAAATTCTACTAAAAATGTAATTATTAAAATTTTTATTTTACAAATAGGTTCTTGTGCTTAAAAAGGCTGTGAGCCAGATGAAGACTATCTAGGTGATGCTACTAATTTAAGCAGGGAAGACAGACTCCTTCCACCCCTACCCAGTCATACTCTCAATAACTGTTTTTCACATCTGAGATGAGTGCTCCAAGGAAGGCACTGGTGGGCTCAGAGGCTCTGGGGCTTTGCTCAGTAGTCAGCTTTGTGGTTTCAGGAGGCCCAAGAGAACTTCAGGGCTTTCCAGCCTGTGCACTTTGTTCAGGAAGCTTAAGAGACTTGTTGTGGTTTCAGATATGACACGCTTGAAGTTCTGGAGTTGGCACAAATTACTGCTCCTGCTCAAACAGATAGTAGGAAGAAAGACAACCTTAGGGGCTGGTGGCCTGAAAACCGAAGCTGTGGTTGCCTCTACAGACAACTGCTCTTCAGCAAGCTTGCAATTGCTCCACAGAGGCAAACACACTTCTTTCATGTGGGAAAAGAAAGAACTTTATCAGACAAAAAGTCTCTATTCTCTTGAAACATTGGGGTGAGAGGGGAGGAAGTTGGGCAGTAAATTGGGGCAGAATTTACAACAGTGAAAATCACGTTTTTGTTGAGTTCTCCCTTATCACATGGGCAACTCCACGCTGTTACGGATGCTTCATAGATGCTAGTGTTACTATCAACTGCCAGCTGAAGCTCTAACAAGGCCCCCACAAAGGGGAGAGCAGAGCTCCCTCCAGCAAGTCTTAAGTTAAGCCACTATGTCCTGAATCAACCAGCTCAGCTTGGCTGTTTGAGGACAGAGGCTGATGACAACAAGATTCCAAAACTAAATGGGCAAGTGCAAAGCCTCATGAGAAGCAAAGTATTTCAGCCTCACCTGTTACAGTAGTGCCATTAAACAAGCCACCCAATCACTATCCCAAAGACACACTGGCATATTTGTTAATTAAAGTACTAAAGTTACAGATAGTTTGGTTTTAGTTATAACTCCAAGTTATAACTACACATAGGCATATATAAATTTGAATGTTAGGCAAAAATATCTCTCCTGCTGTCTATCATGGCAGTTTTACCACTGGAAATTTATTTCTTTGAGTTAAGAGTCTTTTCCATCTCTCTTGCAATGCAGACATTGTGGTGGATGTATCTGGTAGAACTAGGAGAAATGACAGGTGTCTGAAGATGGAGAAATGACAAGTATCTGAAGATGGAGCACGATGCCAGGAAGGATAATAGAATGACAAAGGAGAATAAAAGGTAAGACAGATAACACTTACAGCTTGGAATGTTTGAAAGAGAATTTGGAATCTGGGGTCAGAAACAAAGTGGCCAAAGGCACAATCACAACTGGGCAGGATCTATCTGGCTTGTGGCCCAAACTCTCAGCTCCCCTCTCCTTCCCTGCCAGGCCCTCCTCCCCTCTGGCTGACTCGACATCAAACTTTAGACTCTTGTTTGCCCTCTTTGCTTTAGCAAACCTGTCATATAAAGAGCATGGAACCAAGGAAAGGCATGCTCACATCTTGATTCTTTGGGTAAGGCATTCCATTTCTTTCTGTTTTTCTCATAAAATGGGGCTAGTGTCCATCAGTTTCTTAATGCTAAAAATATATATTTTTCCTTTCATCTTAACATTACTGAAATCTGGAAACATTTAAAAATGTGTGCATTTGACATGGTAGTGTCAATTTTTTAATCTCAAAAACCTGTAAATAAATGGTGTGTCTCCTAATTAATGGCCTCATAGAACTCAAAAAATAGAATATTATTTTGTCCTCCCTCACAGGTTAATGTGACGGCTGAATGTGATAATTCTTATGAAAAGTTGGCAGTGTTTAGCAGTAGACAAATAAAATGCCATGGGATTTTCCCTACAGGGTCTGCTTCTGTTGGATGATAGTTCAAATGATCCCTGATGACATTTCAATATATTCCTGCACAACGGGCACATGAAGCCTTCTTTCCTAAGGCACAATGTTATAATGTTGGGTTGTTTGATATTGGAAAACCATTTTGTATCATAAAAATACCACGATCATTAAAATAAAAACAAGAAGAGGGGAAATGCAAATATTTGTTCTTGTACACATTAAAATTAAACATGAATGTAAATTGTATGTATTATATATAAATTATATATAGTTGGCCCTCCATATCAACGTGTTCTGCCTCTGAAGAGTCAGCCAATAGTAGATCAAAAGTATTTTTAAAAATTAAAATAAAAAATAACAATACAAAAAAAAATAAAAATAAACCAAATAGTATAACTATTTACATAGCATTTATATTGTATTAAGTATTATAAATAGTCTAGGGATTATTTAAAGTATACAGGAGGATATGTATAGATTATATGCAAATACTACTCCATTTTTTATAAAAGACTCCAGCATACTAAGATTTCAGTATCCACGAGGGTCCTGGAACAAATCCCCCTGCTGATACCAATGGATGACTGTATATTTAAAGGAAGCATTATAAATGTTCCTCTTTAGGGATTTTTCTGGATTATCTAGTTTGACCAAGTCTTCTTAAAAATGAATCCAATGAGATTTTGTTAGAAAACATCTTTTTCTTTTCCTAAATATCACATATAAAACATAGGAGTTCTTGGTTGCTCCAAGACTTGTGAAGTGTAAAGACTGCTAGAAGATGAATGTTGGACTTCTGGTACACGAAGAAAGAAGGTTTGGTGGCAGGCCAGCCATGTGGCACTTCTCAATCATACCAGGTAAGTGGTCCTCACTCTCCTTCCTGGTCTATTCTTCAGCAAATTGTTATAATATAGCAGCTATTCTCTCGAAAGTATTAGGCCAAGTGAATGCATGGTGTCAGGCCTACTGGGAGTCTGAGTGTGGTCAATGTTTTTAGATTCCTATATGATTTTCCCAAAGTTAGACAGTAAGTTCTTGGCAGAGTCAGGATTCAAACTAAGAATCCCTGGCCCTGTGTCCTGTGGAGATAAACATACCTTTGCAGCCAATGAGTGGAGATTCAACAAATATTTATTGAATGGTTGCTATGTTCTAGGTTCTACACCAGCCATCAGATATGCAAAGATGAATACTTGTGAATTCATGCTCTTACAGATTGACAGGAAAATATGCTAAGAACATGAGCTAGAAATTCACAAAAGAAAATCTCACATGATCAATAAACATTTAAGTATGTGTAATTCACTAGCAATTAAAGAAATATAAGTTAAAATAAGCCTCTTTTTTTTGCTGTATTTGAAAAAGTTTTAAAACAATGACTATACTCAGTGTCAGAGAGCATGTGGGGTCACTTTGCTATACTGTTGTTGGAATACCACCTTGCTAGAGGAGTTTGGCAACATGTGTCAAAATAAAAATGCTTATCTTTAACCTGGCAATTCCCATTAAGGAAATTTAAACAAAGGTAATAATAGAAAAAGGGCTCAAGGATTTCACTGAAGTATTGCTTGTAACAATTGTTTCAGGTAAATATCATATATAGTATTGTTAACTAATTTACGGTGCATCCTTTCAATAAAATGCTGTGCAGTTGATCATGTATACCTATGTTTGGATAGCTATCCACACTACATCACCAAGTGAAAGCAACAGAATGTTACATACATTGTAATTCTATTACTATTTTGATTATTTAAAATGGATACACACACACATATATGTAAATATAGAGAGAAAGAAATTAAGAAAGATCCTCCAAGGTTTTAAACATGGACTAATCTTTCATTTTTTATACTTATTTCTTTAATTTTTTATAATAAGTTTTAATTACTTTTATTATCTGAAAGAGTATTAAAACGTAAATATCAAACACTCTATCCTGAAGGATATCACATTTGTATATATGGACATATGTTTCCAAGCTGGAATGTGAGTTGGCTACCAATTCTAGAATTTACAGAATTGGTAGAGGTAAGAAAGCTGTGAGTCTGCCCTTCCTTTCAAAAACCTAAGCCCAGTGCCAGGGAGAGGGCAAGGAATCCAGACAAATCTTGCCTCTAGTCCTTTTCTCAATAATTTTTTCCTGAAAATAACGCAGATCTAGACAATGTAATCATTTCTCTTTAAGCAGGGAAAGAATTAAAGTTTATTGGGAGTTTCTTAATTTCCAGGCACTCTCAGGATACTTGTATGTCCTCCACAGGTTGGGTGAGTATCACTAGACAAGATAACTGGCCCCAAATTGCACAGGTAGAAGTTGGCAGAGCCATGATTCAAATCTAGTCCTCTGATTGCAAAACCTACACTGTTTCTGTGGGTTCCTTACTCTCTGCTTTTGTGTGTTCACCAAGATATAGATCCCTACTTTACCATGAAATAATTTATGCCTTATACGTAACTTAAACATTTTTACCCTCATATATGCTGAAAAAAAAATTGCACTTCACTGGGTCTTCCCTAAAAGAAGCCTACAGTGGACACATTTCTGTCATTCCATAGCCTTCTTTAGCTGGATAGAGACCTGTGTATCCATCCATCTATCCATCCTTACATATATCATCTTCATTCATCTCTTCTTCTGTCTAGAATTTGTTAAGAGCAATGTAGTTCAGAGTTTAAGAGCATGGTTCATAGAACCAAACTGGCTTGATTCAAATTTTGGCTCTATTGCTTACTGGATATGAGATAATGGACAAGGAACTTAAAAACTTTGTGCCTTCTTTTCCTGTAAAATAGGAATAATAATAGTACCTACCTCATAATGTTGCTGTGAACACTAAATGAATGAATAAATGTAAAGTACCTAGAGCAGAGCCTGACATGTAATAAGTACATAATTTCCATCATTATTATTAATACCATGCACCATGTACTGGACTTCCCTGAATAAGGGGGTTGGGCTGGTTTTATTGTTACAGGATAATGAGGCATGATCTGACAGAATCTTGTGATGAGGTGATTCCAGGAAACACAATCTGACTGCACCATGCTATGGGGTGATACCAGGGCTCAATCTGATTGGATCCTGGACCCTGCCATGTGGTGTCCTCTTCTTAATTCAGTCTCTACTACTCCGTCCAAGCTCTTAAGTTCTGCCCATGGCTGCAGGTTTGGTTAATCTGGGTGTGCTCAAGTTATAAGACCTCCAACCTGGGGGTCCTTAGCAACTGCAAAATAGTTCACAAATTTATTGTATAAAAGTTAAGCCAGATTTATCTGGTGCAGTTACAAGGGTGTTACCAAAAGCTTGGTACTTGTCCCCAAGGCTGCCTCAGATGAATGAAGACAAATGGCTTGAGGAGAAGGAAAGGGAAGTTTATTAATTTGCCAGCAAATTAGGAAGAGGGAGACTGGCATCTTAAAGTACCATTGTCCTAACTATAGGCAGAAATAAAGAGCTTTTAAAGGGGGGTTTTCAGCTTCAGGCTATTGCTGTTCAACTATAGTTGGTGGTCCTGATCAACCCCATCTCCAGCAAAGATGATCCCGTCACCTCTGTCTGGACCATTCCGTTGAGCCCTCTCCTGTGGTACAAAGAACAAAGAGCATTCCCCTGCCCCTCTGATTACTGTCCTTGGGCAGGGATGCAGGTTTTAATTCCCAAAAAGGGTGGGGAGTGGGGGGGGTTAAAGAGACAACTCCTAAGACATTTTACCCTTTTTCAGGCCATTCCCTCTGTTACAAGGGGAGAACTTGTCTAATCTGTAGTGAACCAGGTAAAGGCAGGAAAGGTGGGAACAAAGTCCTGGAAGTAAGGGTATTGGCAAGCTTGAGGCACCAAGTGGTTCAGAATGACTGCAGTGCAGAGTGCCAGAGGGGTGGCTACAAGAAAGATGGAACCAGAGGAGGGAGGTTTGCTGGCCCTTGTTCTTTGACAACTTTTATAAAAGTCCCCTAAATCTAGTGCAGCTGGCCACACTCCTTCTCCTTTCCTTACTTCTAAACCTTTCTCCCTACTGACCCTTAATTAATAACAACACCTCAGACCTAAAAGATAAGGTTGAGGTCATGGGTTAAAAACTCTCTCTTCATTACATTTTCAGTTTCTGGTGTAGAAGACTGGGTGTTGCAGCTATGCCTATGTCTGGAAATTTCAGTCTGTTTAGAGCCTTAGACTGTGGAAGTAGGATCCAAAGTGTGACCAACTCTGGGGAAAACTGACTCTCCCAGTCATCTGGGTGTGGTAGGCTTTTCTAGACCAGCTGCCTCCCAGCACACAGAGCAACAACATATACTGGGGGCCACACCCCTGCCTTCAGCAGACATCACAGCATGCCCGTGGGGCAAGCTGACTAGCTCAGGTGGGGAGAGATTTCTACAGTTCTTCTAGTTCTTATATTGTCCTTCTCAAAAATAATTATATACCAAAGACAGAATATAAGTGATAGAAATCCACTGGATCCGAGTTTTTCTGTCTTAATTATTTTCAAGGACTGGTCTCCCTCGATTTCTTTGTTTCTCTTTAAAGTGTCAAGTAGTAAAATGATTCCTGATTATTCAGCTTTTACTAATGCCTCATTCTTCACAGAAATCATATATTCCTAATTTTGGTCTTCCATCAGTACATTCCGTAGGTTCTTTCCATGTGAAATATGTCTTTAGACCTGAAGATTCTCATTCTATTTTGAGATTCCTTTTGAAAGTAAGTGAAAGGTGCACACTGAACTGGTTGCCATTTTCCAGAAGTAGTTCAAACACTTACCTATATTTATCTTCAAAAGGGTTTTTGTAGGTTTGTCATAACACTCTTGTTGTTTGTCTGTTGGCTTCAGCTTGCTTTCTGTTTTTTGGTGTAACATCCTCCATAAGATATTTTTGGCAACAGAGCTTGTCTGAATCAGTCTGCTTTTCATTTCTGAGGCAAACCAGTGATTCATCTTTAGCATGGGTGCCACGTTCGCAAACGTGGCTGTGACTGTTTTCTATCATTATTGTTTGAGTTAGGGAGACAGAGCAAGGAAAGCTATCTTAAGGGGATTCAAGTTTCCAATTTGTTCTTCACTGTTGCTGCTGCCTGCAGCACCAGAAAGAATGAGTGCCTATTAAGTCCCTTTGGCCTACCTTTGACACCACCCCTGCTTGTGGGGGTTGAGAGGTGAGATGTGTGGAGAAAGACAGGCTGTAACAGAGAGGACGGCCTGAAAAAGAGGAAAAAAAATGTGTTTTCTGTCTCTCACTAAAACCAGCTTTCCTGCCTAAGGCGAGGGGCTGGCAGGCCAGGGGAGTGTTTTCTTTGGTCTCTGCATTGCAGGAGATATGTGGGACCAGGAGGCAGTCCCAGGAGATCCCAATTCTCTGACAGGGCTTCAGACTGGTGGGGGGTCCCAACAGATTCTGGGGATGAAAGGATCAGAACCATCAAGTGTAGCTGACAGCAATACCCTGAACCTGAGGACCCTCCCCTTAAAAGCTCTGTATTTTCCCTTATGGAGGAAGAACATTGGATTTGGGGATGATAGTCTGCGTTTTCCTCCTTTGCCGGCAACGTAATAAATAATCTCTTTCCTTCTCTTCAACTGTTTGTTCTCATTCTTCTGATTTGGCCTCGTGGACAAGGCCAAACTTTTGGTAACAAGGCTGAAAGTTGCATTAAAAAGTAGTAAAATCAGGCCAGGTACAGTGGCTCATGCCTATAATCCTAGCACTCTGGGAAGCCAAGGCAGAAGGATAACTTGAGCTCAAGAGTTCAAGACCAGCCTGAGCAAGAGCGAGACCCCCATCTCTACTAAATGTAGAAAAATTAGCCGGGTGTGGTGGTGCACACCTGCAGTCCCAGCTACTCAGGAGGCTGAGGCAGGAGGATCGCCTTGGCACTCTTGCAAGCAACAAAGTGAGACTCTGTCTCAAAAAAAAAAAAAAGGTAGTAAAATCACATGCCTCCTGATGTGCTATACTGAGAAGAGCATAGCATCACCTATACCTTATTCCTGCCAAAAACGTTTAATCTGAATTTCATGGCGAGGAAACAATTCGGTACATTCAAATTGAGAGATATTTTGCAAAACAGCTGGCTTGGGCTCTTTAAAAATGTCAATGTTATGAAAAAAAACAACAACAAAAAGGTTGGGAAATTGTTCTAGATTAGTTCTCAAAATGTGGGCTCCAGACCAGCAGCACAGGCATCACGTAGGAACTTACTGGAACAGCAGAATCTCAAGCCCCACCACAGACCTACAGAATTAGAATCTACACTTTGACAAGATCCCCAGGTGATTTGTGTTGCATTCAATTCTAACAAGCTCTGATCTAATATGCAATTCATATTCAAATTTCTACAATTGTCCCAGTGATATCCTTTTTGGCTGTTCCCTGTCCCACCCCCTCCCCAATTCTGAATCTAGTCAAGTATTCCATATTGCATTTAATTGTCAAATCTCTTTAGTCTCTTTTAATGTAGAACTTTGGCTCTAAAACTTTAGCATGCATCAGAATCACTTGGAGGGTTTGTTAAAACACAGATTGCCACCCCCTTTACTTTAGTTCCTAGAGGTGATATTGGTTGCTGCTGACCCTGAGACCACACTTTAAGTATCAAGGGGTCAAATAATGGTGCATATTATTTCAATGTTAAATTTCTAAGTGCAATTATCATGGTTGCATAGGAAAAAAGACTTTGTTACTAGGAGATTCTTGAAGTATTTAAAGTGTCATGATATCTGCAACTAACTCTCCAATGACTCTGCAAAATAAAGAGCCAGATGGATGAATGGATCATGGATGCATAGACTGAATGGATGGATGAATGGATAGATGGATAAAGCAAACATGGCAAAGTGTTTGTTATCAGTAAAAACAGATGAACGGTGAACATAGTGAACTAAATAGTTGTTGGATAACGACGTAAAAACCAAACTCTGCAAAATGTCTAAAGAGGTTTATTCCAAGCCTATATGAGTGACCATGGTCTGGGGAAATACAGTCTCAAGAGGTCCTGAGAAAGTGTACCCAAGGTGGTGGGGTATAATTTGGTTTCAGGGAGACAATATTGCAGACAAGGTCATAAATCAATACATAGGCAGTATATATTGGTTTGGCCCAAAAAGGCAAGACATGTCAAAGTGAAGGTTTGTAAGTCATAGGTGGGTTTAGGGATCCTTGAGTTGAGAATTAGATGAAAGAGTTAAGCTTCGTTTAAAAACTTAGAGTCACTAGAAAGGAATGCTTAAGATAAGGGTGTTGGTTATTTGTTATGTGGTGCCATGCCAGAGTTGGGTTGTGAAAGTAAGCCACAATACACTGGGTCAAAAAAAAACTGTTTAGCAAGATTAGTAACTTGTGGGTGTGACTCTCCCCAAGACCTCTGGAATGGAATTTTTGAATAAGGAAAACTGTCAGAGTTTAGTCCCCAGGGAACACATAAACAAACTGTAGGGAGGAAAAAAACTTTTGTCTCTACTGTTTTAGGCACATTGCTTGGGGCTTTGCAAATTAGACTGACAAAAGACAGATTAACAAGTGAAAAGGCATACAAATTTTATTTTATGTTAATTTTTACATGATAAAAACTCTTTGTTCCTTCCTAGGAAAGACTGAAAAGAAGCTGCTAGGCCTGGGAACTTATATACCATTTTAAACAAAGACTGATAAGTTGCAGAGATCTGACAAGAAAAGGAAAAGAGTTTTGGGCTTCCAAGGGTTGCAAACTGTAGGAAGGTAAATACGTGGGGGAAACTAATGACAGATAAAGCTATCTCAGCAAGGTTTGTTTGTGCAAATCCACCTTCCCCCGCCACTCTTCCATTTTCTTCAAAGCCATAACACTTTCCTGGGAGAAGGGATTTATGGCAGTCCTTATTTTTTAGGAGTTTCTGCTTTTAGTCAAGTAAGGAAATCTAGGGATGGCTTCTTTCTGCATCTATTGAATCTCAAATGTCTTCAGCTCAAAATAATCCTTATGCCAAAGTGGCATATTTTAGGGCATTGTATTCTGATTGCATTCAGAATAAACAAAGTGTTTCCCTAGAGATTGTAGATTTTATTGTCCCAATTAACAGTATACCATTGTAGAGAGTGGGAAGAGCAGTGTTTGGATGGATCTGATTTGCATCCCCACGGCTGCTGGGTGAGCAGAGTATAGTGCATGGCTCAATAACCAGCCCCTACGATTTTAACCTGAACATCTGAATGGAAGTTGGTCTCATAGGTAGTGTTTTGTGCCAAAATGACCAATGCGAATGGTGACCATATTGAACTTACTTTACTAATATCATGTAAGTCTTCAGTCAGTCAACCAACATCTTTTATCATTTGCATGTAGTATCAGAAATATTTGACCCTTCATAGGTGTCCATTCAGCAACTATCCCTGGCGGTTTATAGCAGGATACACTTTAATCGCTGAGAAGAGTAATTCAAAGTATAACAGAGTAGTAGTAACAGAAGTACCAGAGTACTTTGAACTAAAGAATTTTTCCAGCAAGCTATAATGTTTACGCTGGCCATTACCCAGTTCCTAGAGTCCAGATACTTTCTTAACAGCATGCCCTGCCATAATAGACTGTCCTACCAGCCTACAGCCAAGTCTGCAGGCTCTTTGCCTGTCATAGGACACAACGGCAATGCTAGCTAACATTTCTTGGGTTAAGCGTCTGCTGCTGCTACACATGAATGCACACACACACAGTTACTGTGTAAGTACTAGTCAAGGCACAAATTTTAAACTGCTCCTTTGAAAAATGTAAATAGACATCACATTCCCTATTGTTTTGGATTTAGTCCAGCAGTTAGTCCCAGTTTTGCTTCTCTAGGCACTAGGAAATAAACCCTAAACACGCTGGTGACCCACAGTCTCAGATGCTGCAACAGATAAGAGCTGGATATTATTTTTCTTTAAAAACACACATACACAAGCATATACACATACAAATAAGCCTTGTATTAAAGCTTTCTTCTCGATTTGCATTTAATTCTTCTATATCTGCCTTTGCACTTGCTTCTGGTTAAACTAACCAGCTCACAGTCTTGCATAAGTCCTCAGCCTTTCTAGCCTTTAATTCTCTATTTATCACGTGAGGAGATTTGTGGGCTCCTGAAGGGCCATGATGTCTTTGGCCTGATTCTACACTGTGGTCTCTGCCTAGAAGCCTATACTTCACTCCAGACTAACTGAAGACAACTTTGTCCCTTAGGAGACATTTGTCAATATCTGGAGACGTTTTAGCATGTCACAACTTAGGGGTAAAGGAGTATGACTGGCATCTAAGAAGTAGAAGCCAGGGATATTATTAAACATCCTCTAATACAAAAATAAGCACTCACAACAAGTAATTATCTGGTCAAAAATGTCAATAATGCCAAGGTCAAGAAATCCTCTTTTAGACCTAGTAATTCCTACAAGTCTTTTAGCTTGCAATTTAAATGTCACTTCCCCCAGAACCCCTGTCTAATGCCCATAATTGAATATAAAGCTATCAGAACATTTGCCCCATATGCTATAATTGCTCTTTATCTATTTTTCTTTCTAGGAGATGAGGGAATGTTTCTTGTTTAGTGATTCATATGTCTCTCGAGCTTAGCACATAATGTAGTAGAACAAAGGAATAGATAGATGCATGGATGATGTCTTAGTCCATTTAGTGTTGCTATAACTTAACACCCGAGACTGGGTAATTTATAAAGAAAAGAGGTTTATTTAGTTCACAGTTCTGCAAGCTAGGAAGTTCAAGGGCATGGCCCTGGGATCTAGCAAAGGCTTTCATGCAATGTCAAAATGGTGGAGAAGGTCAAAGGGGAAGCAGACAAATTCAAAGAGGAGACAAAACCCAAGGGTTGTCCTACCTTCATAATAACCTACTCTCTTGGGAACTGTTCCAGTCTCACCAGAGTGAGAACTCACTACCATAAGAACAGAACCAAGCCATTCATGAGGGATTCACTGCCATGACCTAAACACTGCCCACAAGGCCCCATCTCCCAACACCTGCACATTGGCAATCAGATTCCAACATGAGTTTTGGTAGGGACAAGCCATATCCAAACTACAGCAGATGAATAGAGTATTAGCTTGCTAGAGCTGCCATAAAATACCACAGACTGTGTGGCTTAACTAACAGAAATTTATTTTCTCACAGTTCTGGAGGCTGGGAGTCTGAGATCAAGATGTCAGCAGGTGCTATGGTTTGAATGTTCACCCCCTCCAAAACTCATGTTGAAACTTAATCCCCAATGTGGCAGTATTGAGAGGTGGGACCTTCAAGAGGTGATTGGGTCATGAGGGTTCTGTCCTCATGAATGGATTAATTCATTTGTTGATTAATCGATTAATGGGTTAGTAGATTAATAGGTTATCTATCTATTAATAGGTTATCATGGGAGGGGAACTGGTGGCTTTTTAAGAAGTAGAAGAGAGACCTGAGCTAACACACTCAGCCCCTACACCATGTGATGCCCTTTGCTGCTTTGGGACACTGCAGAGAGCCCCACCAGCAAGAAGACTCTCACCAGATGCAGACCCTCAACCTTCGACTTCCTGGCCTTCATAACTGTAAGAAATAAATTTCATTTCTTTATAAATTACCCAGTTTTAGGTATTCTATTCTAAGCAATAGAAAATGGACTAAGACAGCAAGTTCAGCTTCTTCTGAAGCTTCTCTTGTTGGCTTCTAGATTGCTGTCTTCTCACTGTGTCCTCATATGGCCTTGCCGTTGTGCATCAAATTTTTCCTTCTTACAAGGACAGCGGTTAGAGTGGATTTAACTAACTTTTTACTTATCAACTCAGTTTATCCTAATCATCTCTTTAAAGGCCCTATCTCCAAATATAGCCACAGTCCGAGGAACTAGGAATTAGGTCTTCAACATATAAATTTTGTAAGGGTGTGGGACACAATTTAGCCTATAACAGATGGATTTTTATTATCTCTAATATTTTGAGGTTTAACTTATTAGGAATATATTTTAGTTCAAAACAATTCTCCTGATCCCTTCTCAATACTGGCTTTTATTCAATACTCTCTCCACCTTTTATCTCCAAATCACTGAGGGCTGTGAGATCAGCAAATGAAAATCACCTGGTGTAACCTTGGCACCCACACTCTTAAACAGACTATCAAAGGTAGATATAAATCCGTCGTTGGATTCTGCCTCCACTACTGCAAACTAGGTGATCTTGTGCAATTTAAGTTCCTGATCTAAAAAATAGAACCATGCTATATTGACCTCCTAGGGATAGTGCTAGAATTCATTAAGATAATGCATAAAATAATGCTTTGGCAATCAGTCTCAGATTATGGACTAACATGGTAATCAGAAACTAATGACACAGTATTGCTTTTTTTACAAGAATAAACTTCTGACTGAAAATAACAAATGTGGTGGCCATGGAGAGAATAGGGAGAAAGTACATTCAGTAAAACCCAAATAGATTTATTTTCCTGCTTTATGGAGTAGAAGTGGATTCCAGCTCAGAAAAAATGGAAAGCATGGCCCCAGATTCTATATGTTCTAATATGGTGCCAATCAATGCTTGACAAAGTGATGTTTCCTGATTGTCAAAGGAAATATAAACTGTGCAAATAATTGTGGGATCTCAGAGCCTTTCAACCTAACTCTTCTAAATGGTTATGGACTTTTCCACCATTTCTGTGGTGGGGTAGCCTTATTACAAGGCATGTGTTCAGGAGTGAACGCTGCATCTGGCTCTGTAACCTGCAAGTGGTCATACTATTGCCAAAAGCTTGTTTTACAAAGGTGGGAGAAAAGGATTCTACGTTCTTGTTTTCTACAGATGGTTAGCCAGAGAGAGTACTGCTAGAAGGAGTTTTGCAACTTAATTTCATTTAATTAGGGGTTTATTAAGGATCTAGATATTATCATTCTTTTATAAAAGTTGTATTTAAGATAATTTAAAGTACTGGGATTGAGGAGTCTATTAATTCAGGACTCATCAGTAATAAGTAAGAGAAACAGATACAATTGGAACTAGCTTAAAGATAAAAGGGAATTTATTGGCTCACATAATTAGGTTAGTAGTGAACCTGGAGCACAATCTGTCTCCCTGTCTCTTGCTCTACTTTTTCTGTGCTCGGAAAGCACTCCCCAAAGAGTGGCAAAGATGGTCACTGGAGCTCCAGCCTAAATCTTATCAGCTTAGCAACCCCAGTAGGAAGAGAACATCTTCCTCTAAACAATAACAACAAATGTCACAGAAAGACTTCTCGTTGCTCTAGCTTGTGTTATGCCCCCACCCCTGGAGCTGGGGTTGGGGCGCTACGAACTGCAATTGAGCATGTGGACTGAAGAGTTGGGCAAGGAGGGATTCCCAAAGAAAAAAGCAGTCCTAATGTCAGAGAAAGAAGGATAGACGTTAGGTAGACAAAAATGAAGAGGTTTTTTTTGTTGTTGGTTTGTTGGTTGCTCCTCAACAGGGAAAAAGACGTTGCAGCATTACAAATAGAAACAACAGAGGCTAGACTGTCTGAGCCATCACTAGGCTAGACTGACAAAGCGAGCAGAAGCAAGAGATGAGAGATGCTAAAGGACACGTCATTAAAACACTGAGACTGTTTTAAGGAAGCCTACATCATAGCAAACTTTTGGAAGGAGGACACATGGTCAGAGACAGCTATCAAAGAGGATTTAACTGCTATGTTTAATTAAATGTCACAATCTCACATTTTTCTTTTAACAAACATTTTTCCTAGCAAACACTTAGAAATATTTTTTCATGACTTCTTCATTTATTAGGAAACTATGTATTAAAATACAATTCAGTGAGGCCAAGGTGGTAAAAAAGAGGCTTCCCATGTGGGCTATTTGTCCTGAGAGAAATTCTCAAAGCAGGATGAGTGAGAATTCAGCACAAGCCATTGTCTCTAGAGGTAACAATGGTCACTTTTTCATTTTATGGTCACTTTTTCATACAAGCTCCTACACTGTCGAATGTGTAAACATTTTATAAGGCACTTTCCCATGCCTCATTTCATTTTATCTTTGTGAGCATCCTATGATCTGAGAAAAGCTTGAGTCATCACAACTATTTCACAGACAAGGAAATCTGCAGTATGTTTCTGCCTTCATCCCAAATGAAGGATAAAGGATAACAATTTCCTTGTTAAAGGATCGCTGAAGAGGTCCCCACTTAAATTAAGATCACTTTACCAGAAGCCAGTGGCCAGACATTCTGCCTGTTTCAGGATCCTGTGAGCTCTCTTCTTAGCTCTTTTGTGAGCAAGACAGCCCTAAAGGTGTATCAGAGTAGGTTTAAAACACTCCTGTTCTCCTTCACACTGAGTTCTGTGGGTCCAAGAAGAAACGGTTTTCCTGGCCCTGAAGCCCCCATTTTAAAACTGATCTTGGTAGTAAAAATCTTTGTAAAGTCCAGGACTGGGAAAGCTGGACTTTATAAAAGTCCAGAAATTTTTTAGAATTTATATTGTTTGCTTTTCACTAGGTATTGGGTGACAAGGTCCTGATGCTTTTAGAACTTGGTTGTCCATATGTATTTGCGTTGTTTCAATAGGTGGCAGCATGTCCTCTCCCTTAAAAGACATCTTTTTACTTTCACATTGGGTATTAGGTTCAAATAAATAGAAAGATATCTTTTTATTTATTTATTTTTTCAACCACATGACTACAGCTGCAAAAAGATATCTTTTTAACATGGCATATTCAGTGAAAAGCTTCTGTTGGGAAATGAAAAAGTGACCGTAGAGGCAAATGCTAAATTTTCTCCGTGACACATCAGTATATTGCTTATGATCACAACGTAAGTCATTAACAGGTTTTAATGCATCAGGAATAACTTTAGAACAAAGTTTATCTCATGACACTTCCACTTCAGACTGTAATGCTATGTACTTCTCTCCTCCCTGGAGACTCGGCATATGGGGAAAGCTTAGGGAAAACAATGCTGAGCCCTTTTCCACTCACCATTTTGTCCACAATTCTGTTTCTGTCCTGGCCATACCCTTTCCTCCTCTACCTTCTTCAGTGTGACCAGCTCCCATCTCTTCTCTCTCTCAGGATGGATTTATCTATCAACAGATGTAAATATTTCAGTTCCATTCACAGTAGAGTTTTTGCCAAGGTGCCCTCTGAGGAATAGTTGGTTCCAGCTGAATGACAGAAGAAAGGGAGAGGCTAACTAGAAGCTTGGAAACCATCAACTGCCCTAATTCCGAGAAGATGAATACCCTTATCAGGGAAAACCTATTCCGTTTGTGGGAGGGGAGTGATGGCTGCCCTGGGGTAGGGTGGGTTGCTAAGGAGAGAGTCCTTTCGGCACACAGGACTTAGGGTGCACATCAGTAGTGTCATAGTCTCTCATTTGAGCCCTCACTCTTTGTGCTGCCGGTATTATATATTTATCTCCAAAAATTGAGCTCTTTTAGGGTAAGTGGGCTTAAAGACAATTCAATTGTGACTTAAAAAAGGAAATAACCTATATAAAATATGTAAATAAATATACATAATTTTACGTGAACAAATATATCCTATTAATAACTTTCCTGAAGCTGCCTCTGACAATAAAATTAATCTTTTCCCTAAGCTTTCCTCTTATTTTAAAAATAAACTTTTTAAAAGAGAAAAAATTCGTCTGCTTGCCCAGATCTCCTTGGATCCTTTTTATCCGCTCTATGTGTGCATCCTCCAGTCTTCTCTGTGCTTCCATGACAGCTTGTGTCTAGGACACTCAGAGGATTGTCCTTGGACACTAAAGCAGCCTCACGAGTGATCCTGAAGTTCAGAAGACACGACTGGCTAGTGTGGAAGTACAACAAGCCCAGCCCCTTTGCCTTTAAGCATAACTGACAACTCTGGGGAGGTCACATATGCGCCAGGGCTCTCTGCAGGATCAGGCTGAACCTTTGGCTTCACCTGAAATCACACCCTTGCTTGGCTTTCCTCCTTGCTAATTCTGCTTTCCCACTCCTGTTACTAATTTCTCTAGGGGTATTTCCTTAGTAAATCACATGCACCTGAATTCTTGACTCAGGAGGTACTTTTGAGGAACTCAACCCAGGACATTTACTGTTTTCTTTCTGTCTCCACCCACCGTCAGTCTTTTTTTTCTTTTGTAAGTTACATTTGGGTAATTTGCTTGAATTAAGATTATAGGGTGAAAATGTTAGGTAGATGGCTAGGATCTCCAGCTCTTCTAGGGACAAGGGTGCCCTGCTTTGGTGTTGCCTCGAATAATTGCCCCACCTGGGAAGAAGGATAAGGGTGGGTACTCCATTTTTGTCTTGCCCCACCCTTAATCTTATCCCAAGCAACTGCTACAACTGGGAAAGAAGGGAATGCTTTACCAATCTGGGAATTCTCCAGCCTAGGGGGAACCTACAGTAACCTAAGGCTCATTATTAGGTCGTTAGCTTAAATCTACATTGTGGTTCATCCCCCCACCACCCAGGGCTTTCAGAGAGGAAGCTCGAATATGCTGATAAGACCTTGAGAACACTTGTTAATCATTTGGTAATACCCCACACCTCCCAAAAGCCCTTCCCCAGAACAAGCCAATAAAAGGAAACAATTCGAGAATTCCCAGAGTGAGAGTGAGTCAGTCTGTCTGTCTACCTCTCTCTACTCAGAGACACAGACCTGTTTTATTTCATAATAAAAAGCTACTTGTGTGGAACTGCTTCTTTCTTGTGGTCACTCTGTCGCTGGCCCTGCTTGTGAATTTTTTTTCCAAGTAAGGAGCCTAAGAACTAGGATAACAGTCCACCAAGAGGCTGGATCTGACACTTTGGTGTGTCTGATCATTCTTCAGCCAAGAGCACACCAAAAACCAAGAGCAGACTGCCACCCTGACAAAAACACACAACAACAACAACAAAACTTTCTTCCCCAAATCAAGCATCTCTCAGCCATCTTTTACCAAGAAGAGTCTCATGGCAGAGCTTTGGGGATTGGACTAAATCAAGGATCCATAGCCAGTAGGTTTAGGTTTATTTTTATTCCTGGACGTTTGGTAACAGTCATGAAGTTCATTATAGGCATGTCTAAAGGGTCAGTATGGTCATGAATTGAAAATGGTTTGGGGTGACATATCCAGCAATTGGTTGAATTTCCCCGAGAGGCCAGAGATTGGGAAATTTTAACCATGGAGTTATCTTTCAATGTAAGAGTCAAAGAAGCAATGATAGAAACTGAAATCATGTTAGTCGGTTCCAAAGGGGACAATTAGAAAAATATAGAAATAACTTAGGTCTAATTTTATCTAAGTTTATGAACTGAAATTCTCATTTATCTTTGTCAGTAAAATAAGGATATCTAAGGTGTTGAATGATTATGATAAGCTAGTTAACAAAACAATCTATATAAATTTGAAATGAATTATAAGTTTTGATTTTTAATTACACGTTTGCAAGCGAAGTGGTTAAAAGACTTGGGCAGCACACATAGGGAGCTAAGCAAACAGGAAATTAAGCATACACAATATGTAACTATGTAGGGCCAGGAATCAGTTATTAGTTATCTGTAGATTTTTTTAAAATAATTTTTCATTGAAGGACTGGTTCTGCCTCACAGGTATAGCTGAAATTAGCGGGAGTGGAGTCTTCAAGGGTTGGCATGGCTGGGTCTTGCCAGACCGTGGGAAGGAATTGGCTTTAACAGAGAATGATGGATCCACAGCTTAACTTATTTTAATTCATCAGAAGAGTGTGTTACTAACAAAATCTGATACAGCTCCACCCACCAGGGTTTAAGTTGGTCTTTGGGATAAACATCCCTCCAAAGTTTTAAGGAGCACCCAGTTTCCTGGCCTTACTCTATGGAAGGGGACATTAGTAGGATGCATCATCCTGTTAGAGACAAATTCATGGACGGCATTTAAAGTTAGCCCCAGCAATTGTATATGTCTGACAGTGTCCAACTCTTTGACTTTTAAATCATTTACTTGTTGGCCTAATAGCTCAGAATATAGGAAGGGTCTCCCGCACAAGATGTTATAGAAGCTTAATTTCAGCCTGTTTCTAGGGGCCACTCTAATTTTAATATCTTGTCCCATGTCAGATTTATTTCCTGACAGATTTTTGCAGTAGCTTTTTCAGGTGTGGTTCATCTGTTTGGTCTTCCAGTGGACTGGGGTCTCTAAGAGGCAGGTGATTTTCATTTAATTCCCAGCTGCTTGGATGCCTCCTGGGTTACCTTGGCAATAAAGGTACTCTGAATGGTGAATGGCAATCTAAATCTGGGGATAATTTTTTTTTCAGTAAGGCTGTTATTACCTCTGACACTTTCTCCGTACACTAGTGAAAGGCTTTCATCCATCCAGTGTGTACTATTACTAAAAAATATTAATTTTTTTTTTAACTTTTGTCATTACAATGAAATTTATTTACCAGTCTTCGCCCAGTCCATCACCTCTTGCTTGGATCCCCTTTGGCACAGGTGGACCTGACTTTAAATTGTCCTTGGCACAGATTATACACTTTTATATAACCTTTTCTATAGTCCTTTGAAGATTAGGACTATGATATAATTCTGGAGCCACCTGAGCATGGCATCTCTTCCATAGTAAGTGCTCTGATGATTTATTTTTTTTATTAAAACCTCAGGGACCAGGATTGTTCATTGCTAGCTATAAGCCAAGAATTGGGTTTTGGGGCTGCTACATTGAAATCCCACTCTTGTGCAAATCTGAAATCTTCTGGAGAATATGTTGGACAAAACATGGCCAAGTCTATATGTGGGATTAGGGCCATAACAGTGGGAGTTTGGGTCTGGGTGGCTAATTTAATGGCCTGGTCTGCTTTATTATTTTCATGAAATATTAAACAGTCATATTCTGTTGCATTGGGCAATGTATGATTGCCACTTCTTTAGGTTTGCACATCATCTCTAGTAATTTTAAGATTTTCTGTGCATGTCTGATTGTCTTTTCCCCCTGATATCAATAGTCCTCTCTCTTTTTTTTCTTTTATTAAATAGCCCTATGTGTATGCATCACAGAGAAGGCATACTTTGAATCAGTGTAAATGTTTACCTTTTTACCTGTTTCTCAGTGAAGGACATAAGTGAGGGCTATTAGTTCTGTCTTCCAGCTCACATATCTGGTGGCAGCGCTTCAGCATTTATGACGTCTTGCATAGTTGCCACTGCATACTCAGCTTTCTGGTTTCCCTGGTCTATGAAACTGTTTTCATCCATGAATATCTCTACACCTGGTTCTTCTAGGGGCACATCTGTTAGGTCAGGGCAGCTAGCATAGACTTGCTTAATAATCTGCAAACAGTTATGCCTAGGTTCCTCTAATGGGTTAGGGAGCAGGGTAGCAGGGTTTAAGGTGGACACTGTTTTTAGCGTCACATTTGGATTATCCAAGAGCATATCTTCCCAGCTGGCCTGAAGTAAGCCAATAACCGTTTTGCACTAACAGTGGTAATGCACAATGTGGGGTATGCATGATTCTGGGCTGCCCCAAGGTGAATTTTTCAGCTTCTTGCAGTAAGTCACAGATGGCAGGCACTGCCCTAAGGCACACTGGCCATCCCTGGGTTATGACATCTAAAGTCTTTGAAAAGTGTACCACAGAACGTTTAGCATCCCCTGGATTTTGAGTAAGTACTTCTCAACCTTATTCCTTGTCTTTTGTGTACAAACAGATGGAATGGCTTTCTTAAATCTGACAGTCCTGAAGCCTGAGCTGTTAACAATTTCTCTTTAACATTTGAAAGGCTTTTTGGCATTCGCCAGTTAGTGTTAGAGGCTCATGCTGGTTTCCTTCAGGACACTGCATAGGAGTTTTGCCATCAACCTGAAATTAGGAATCCATATATGGCATAACTCAGCCATTCTTAAAAACCCTTGTAACTGTCTTTTGATGGTTGAGATCTTGCTACCCTGTTACCACCTCCTGGGCTTGGGGAGCAAATTACTCTGTCCTGTTAATTTAAATCCTGGATATTGTAGTGGGAGCTGAGAAATTTGCACTTTCTTTTGGGACATCTTGTAGCCTCTCTCAGCCAGGAAATTTAAGATGATTACAGCATTTTTGTCTGAGCATTTTTTAGTTTTATTTACTATCAATATGTCATCTACATATTAATGGAGAGTCCTCTCTTGTAGCTGAAGTTTGCTTAAGTCTCTTGCCAGCACTTCCCTGAAAAAGGTGGGAAGTTTTTGAACCTGTGTGGAAACACAGTCCAGTAATACCAATGTTTACTCTTTGTTTCTGGACTTTCCCATTCAAGAGCCAGGAGTTCTTGAGATTTGAGATTTAAGGAGATGCAGAAAAATGCATCTTTTAGGTCTAATACTGTGAACTAACAGAAGTCTCTCAACGAAATAGTCAGCAGCATTGTAGGGGTTTGAAACAACCACGTGAGTGGCCTCTACTATTTGATTTATGGCCCTTAAGTCCTGAATAAACTGACACTCTTGAGTACTGGGTTTTTTAACAGGTAAGATGGGAGTGTTATGCAGGGATCTATGTGGCCTAATGAGCTACAATCCTAGCAAGGCAGCAATTAAAGGCTGAATCTCTTTTTTTGCCTGGTCCTTCAGAGGATATTGTTTTAAGTTCAAGGATTTTACCTCCAGATTTAGCTTTACCTATACTGGCATAGTGGTCTTAGGTTTTCCTAGCCTCCCATTAGCCCAAGAGTCTTGGCTTACCTGTCTTAAGATGCTCTTGGGAATATTGAGTGGGTTTTTCTGCTCCTTGGTAAAGGAGGGCAGCTTGCAATGAACGAGCTCGCTCTGGCAGCACTTCAATGTAACCTTTGCCTGGAGGAGGTTACTGTGGCATCTAACTTTGTTAACAAGTCTCATCCCAGCAAAGGCATGGGGCATTTTGGTATGGACAAGAAACTCTGCTTTAGGTTGACTGTGCTCGTTTGACAGTCCATAGGTAGAAAGATGGGCTTTGTCATAGTGTTGTGGGCACCACTGTGACAATCATAGTATTGAGAGACAATTTTGTTATTTTGGTATTTAGGACAGGATAAGTGGCTCTAGTATCAATGAAGAAATCAATTTGTCTTTTTCTCATTGACAGTTACCTGGGTTTCCAGATGGGAGATGAGAAATGTGCCTGATTCCCTACTAGACTTGTGGAGCCCACAATTCCTGATCACTCTCAGCTACCTCTGGCCTGAGTAAAGCCTTTTCTTCTTCCTCCTGGGATTGCCTTTTTAAATGTGAACAGTCTTTTTTCCAGTGGCCCTCTTGATTACAATAGGCACATTGTTGGGTTCCACCTTCGGATGCCGTTTCTGGGGGTCTACCTTTCTGCTGGGCTTCTTCACCTCAGGCATTCCAGACAGAGCAGCAGCCAGCAGAGATGCCTGCGTTTCCATTTTCTGTTGCTCTTTACGATCCAATGCCTGACCCCAGTTGTTGAACACCCTACAAGCAATCTCTACAAGTTGAGAAATAGACATTCGTAGGTCACCTTCCAATTGTGGCAACTTTTTCTGAATGTCAGGAGCACTTTGACTAATGAAAGTCACGTTAACTAATTTGAGGTTCTCGGGGGCCTCGGGATCTACCTATTGCCAGTAGGCTTCAAAAATTATCTCCAAAAACTCAGATGGGTTTTTGACCTTTGTCACAATTCCTGAACTCTGTTAAAGCTACACTGCTTTGGGACCCCTTTTCTGAGTCTGCTAAAATACAGTCTCTGTGGTGCTCTAAGCAGGCTTGACCTCATGATTTAGATCCCATCCTGGGCCTGTCCTTGAGACAGACTCACAGCCCCTGCTCAGACCAGATATCCAGGAGTCTGGGCATATGGCTGGTCAGCTTCTTCTCTAGCCTTTCCTAGGACTATTCTCTTGTTTTCAGATGAGAGCAGCATATTTAGTAAATTTTGCACCTCCACCCAATTAGTATTATAGGTAGCAAAAATGGAGAACAAACTTTCTGTCTTTCTTGGGTCATCCCTATAGGCAGGCAAGTTATTTTCCCAGTTGTATAAGTCAGAGGTTGAGAACGGGGTGTGCTGACCCTGGGCATTGATTCTGCCAATAGGTATTTGCCTTAATGGGACATGCCCTGCCTGAACCAGAGTTGCTCCCTGACTGAATCAGTGTCCTGTTGGGTGTGCATAGGAGACAACATATCTCCTTCTGGCCTGTCTATATCACTGTTATTCCCTGGTCCAGCAGTGGTAATAGGGGTTCCCATTTCTGCCTGAGTTGGAGGGGCCATTGCCCCAGCTCCCCTACCCTGAACCCCTTAAGGTGGAGGGGGAACATTGGGCACATTCATTTGTTGAAGCCCTAAGTCATCTTCCAATTCTTGAGAATCAGGTAAAACCTTCTTTATTTCTATCTTAGAGGCATCTCTTTGAGCCACGATTTTAAGCAAATTACATTTTCTTTAAATTGCCTCACTTTGGTATAGAAGCATAAAAGCTTGGACATACAGAATGTCATCCCATTTACCCTCCTGTTTGCAAAACAATTCCAACTGAAATATTGTAACATACTTTAAAGATCCACATACTGGCCACCTTTGCCAAGACCCTTAGGGAACACTGTGGCCAAAGAGTATTTCTTTTTGATGGGCTTAAAGCTGAAAATGGCCCAATTCCGCAGCATACCCCAATGATCTACAAGAAGAAATCGAATTACTATTTCTCATATCAGCTGAGACAAAATTATACTACACAGGTAACAAAGACAAGCACCAGTTACTGTGCGCAGTATCTGAGTTTTAACTTGGCAAAACAGACAAAGTGGTTACCGTTAAGGCAGGCCACTGAGCTTTTGATAGTGATTCTTTTGGGGTTCCCCACATAGACGTAACAAGGCAAAGACAGACACAAGACCTCTCAATTCAGAATTTTAAAATCAAAAGCAAAGTTTCAAGCAAATTGAATGCAGTTTCTCAAGGTCACAGTCCCTTTAGCTCTTTAAGGGATGTCCCCTACAAAACCAGGTGCTCGGACAAAGCAGAGCCAAAGGTCCAAAAGGGGAATACTTTGGTGTCACTACACATGAATCTGCCACTTACCTAAGACATCTTACAAGCCTAGTGCCTTCTGTGGCTCTGCAAATTAAAGGCACCACAGGCCAGTGATGCCTGGTTAGCAGCCAAACACACAGGATCATCCCAGAGTAAAAAGGGCTCAGGCAGCTGCTGGAAGAGGTCCAAGGGTGGCTGTGGCCAGGGGCTGATGTGCCATGGGCAGGACACCCACGTGGACTTTCATTCCATCTACGGGTGCCAGTCAATTGTTACTGAACCAAACTGGGGTCTGCTCACCTGGCACAGCAAAGCCAAACACTGAAGCAGAGAGTTGTGGCAGGAGGAAAAGGCTTTATTGCAGGGCATCAAGCAAGGAACGTGGGCAGTTAATGCTCAAGACCTGGACTCCCTCATGGCTTTCAAGCCAGAGTTTTTAAAGGCACAGGTGTGTTTCAAGGAGGCAAAATTGCAAAATAATACATAGAGGCCATACATTGGCTTGGCCCAAAAGGCAGGATATCCTGAAAGGGGGGAGCATAGGTGGATACAGAGATTCTTGGATTAGTGGCATTATATGATTTTCCACAATATTCATTTTAAAGGAAAGTAGGAAAGGATTTCTATAGAGACTCATAAGTGGATGTATAGATGCTTTGAATTTTCTATTTTTGTAAGGGGGAAGCAGATAGTATATGGAAGAGTGTTGGTTGTATGATTAGAAAACATCAAGGGTTTCATTTACCAATAAAAGAACTCTAGACTATAAAAACTCAGAAGTTTTCTTTAGAAAAATTTTTTTTCTAAAATTTTAATAAGTGGGAGAATGTTTCCATTTTTATCTTTCAAATTTCAGACCACTAAAGGCCAATTTCAAAAATAAAGAACAGGTGTGGTTACATCTGATAAGAGGATGGGGGAAAATTTGCAGAAGATACAAGATACTCAGAGATTAGGATGGAGCTATAAAGGAAAAAAATCAATAGCACACAAATTGCATAATAAAGAGGAGGCAAATTATGCAGTGGGAATTAAAGCCCTGTGGGGACAATCCAAAGCCAGCCATTGCAGAACCCACCAATTCTTTCTGCAAATATTCAGTGAGTTTGTTCTACATTCAAGGCATTGTTCTAAATGCCAGATATACAGCAGTGAGCACAGAAGAAAAAAAATCCCTGCCCACATGGAACTTACATTCTAGTAGAGGACAGATACAATAAATACATAAATGGTTAAAATATAATGGTGGTAAGTGCTATGAAGGCAAATAAAGCAGGGGTGTTTGGAATGGTGGTGCTGCAATTTAAAACAGGGTGGTAGTCAGAGAAGACCTAGTGGAGAAGATGACAGTTGGATGTCGTAAAGGTGAGGGAAGGGACATGTGGACACTTGGCAGGAGAGCATTCCAGACAGAGGGGACAAAAAGTGCAAATGCCTTAGGTGGGAGTGTTCCTGGAGTATTGGAGAAAGAAAAAAATGCTTACATGGCTGGAGCTGTGTAAGAAGAATGAAAAGGAGGTTAGAGAGGTGGCGGGCAGAAGAGATGAAGTAGCCCTTGTTGTAGGACTCAGGCTTTAAGCTGAATGATGTGGGAGCCATTGGAAGGTTTTGAGCTGTGGGGTGACATACCCTGATCGGTTTTTAAAGAGAATCATTCAGGTTGCTTTGTTGCAAATAGATTTTGGTAAGGGGAAAGGACAAAAGCAGAAAAGGTATTTGGGAAGGTATTATAATCTTCTGAGTGAGAGATTATGATGGGCTACAACATTGTGAAAGCTGGAGGTAGAAGTGATTGGAGAGATATTTCAAAAACAGAGTTGACTGGAGTTGGTGAGAATTGGATTCAGCATGTAAGAGAGAGATGTCAAGGAGGACGGCAATGACTTAATCGTGTGTTTTATGTTTAGTTCAATTCAATTTTGCCAGCATTTGTTTTCTATGTGTTATTTACCATATGTCAGGCACTGTGTTAGCAAGATGCAGTTCCTTCTACAAAGAGGCTTATGTTCTGGAAAGGGAACAAATATGTAAATCAATAAATTTGCATTCACCATATTAAGTCTAATAATCCAAGTATGCTTAAATTCTGAAAGGGGGAAAGGGTTAACACCATCACAGAGATAGAGTAAGATAGTGATGGAAACCTTTCTAGAGGAGATGATTTCTAAGTTAAATATTGTTGGACACATGAGTCTTTTCTGAGAATTAGGAGGGTATAGAGGAGTAATATTCTAGGGACAGGTCATTGCCAGTGCAAAGGCACAGAGGAATGAGACCACATGGTATGTCTAGGGAACTAGAAGCAGATTGGTTTGGCTGGAATGTGAAGTACAAGGTGAAGAGAAGCTGGGAGCTTAGTGGAGCAGGTGATAAAGGCTCTTACATGCCCTGATTCTGGCCAGGGCTTTGTTCTAAAGGAACAAATAAGGGAAAAATGTAATCAGACTTGAGTTTTATAAAATGTCACTTCAGTGGCCATGCAGAGGTTGATTGGAGAAAGTAGAGGATGAGAGGCTAGAAACCCAATTAAAAGTTATTTCAACCATTGCAACAAGAGCTTGGATCCTGAATTAAGATGATGGCAGAGGGAATAAAGAAGAAATAATTCATTTAAAATGTAGAAATAACAAGGTGCAGTGACCAACTGTTTGTGTTGAGTGATGGATAAGATAGAGTCTGCGAAGCTGGGAGGATATGGTTCCATCAATTAAGATTAAGGAACTCTTAAAAAAGATTAGGGAAGTAGGGGAAAGTGATGAGTTAAATTTTGGCATGTTAAGGTGAGAGATAAAGATAGAAATCTCCCAGGAGAAGCTAGATATATGATCCTTAGAATTAGCAGAGAGTTCTAGCCTTTAGCTATAGATTTAGGGTCAATAACATAGAAGGGAAATTTAAAATAACAGGAACACATTTGACTGTTGAGGAGGAAAGATTAACGTGGAAAGGTGGCCAGGACCAGAATCCTTAGGAATGTCAACTTCTAAGGAGAAGATATAGGAAAGGGAACCAACAACTGACACTGAGAATGTATGGTAAGAGAGGTAAGACAGCAGATAGACAAAAAGGAGCCTCCAATGTCAAAGAAGAAAAAGGTAGAGGGTGGTTTAGGTAGCAAAAGCCATGATAAGATCAAATAAGATACGAACTTAGACACATTTGTGAGTTGGTAATTAGAAGGTCATTGTTGACCAGAGACATGGCAATTTTAATGATATAGTGATACGGTGTGGGATGGATAGAAATCAGATTATAGTGGGTTGATGAGTAGACAGGAGGTGAGAGAGACATATTTATAGACTATTCTTTCAAAAGGCTTGGCTGGAATATCCAAATCCCTCTCCTCCTCAAGAGGCGAGGCCATGCCCAGGCTGACTGGGGACTGGAATATATGGAGGGGGTCTCTTACCCAAAGTTGTGGCAGATATTGAAAGCAGGTGAGTGTTCAGAGCTGAGAGTGAAGTGGGAAAGTGACTTCAGTAAGCTAGATAGGGACGTTTGAAAGGGTCCACAAAGGTAAGGAGCCAGAGCCAATGTCTGAAGCTGGTTAGGGCACCTAGCATAAAACAGCCAGGTAGGGAGTTTGTAGGCAGGTACTTAAGAAGAATGAGTGGGGGAGGAGATGGTGGTGCTGCTGGTCCTGCAGTTCCACGGACTGATCTGGGGGCCCGGCTCTGTGAGGGAGGGAGGGAAACTAATAAACTGAGAGACTGGGGAGAGGTGAAGGCCCACCCTCAGGACCTGAGGACAGATGCAGTGGAAGTAGGGCAGTTAGAAAGCTAAAAGACTAGTAGGTGATGGTTTTATGTATGTAAAGATTTCAGAGAGAGTGGTGTCCTGGGTGGAAAGTGTGGGGCATGGCCATCAGAGTGGACCATGAGATGGGGTAAAAAGATTCTGGTGCTTGGACTGGGAAGCTGCAGTGTCAGTGGAATCCTCCCTAGGGGAACTGATGTCACCCAGGATGATGGCAGAAGTCAGATTTGAGGGAAATAACATGCCTCAGTCCTCAATGAATGTGGGAGTGTGGCCAGGAGATTATGATCACTAATAAATAAGAAGAGGACAGAAAGGCTAGATGGGATAAACTTGAGTGTTGGAGGGAGTTTTGCACGAGAGTGCACATGTCATGGTGGCAGTGGGCATCGGGAAGGATAGCTTTAACCCCTCCTGAACCTGCCAGACACTTGGGAAGGCTGCAAAGGAAGTAACATCCTTGAGGTAGGGATGGAAAGTGGACAGTTCCATTTCAGTGAAAGCAGGTAAGAAGAAAAGATCATCTTTACCATATACAGGTAAAAAAAAAAACTATATGCTCCCAGAAACCAAGGATCATCTTTTATTTTCTGCTATTGAATGAAGGGTTTCCAGGGAATCACAAAAGACAATTGTCCTGACTGGATAGTATTTAATAAATCAGGTCTTAAATAAGAAGCCATAAACATGAACATTCAAAACCAAATATATAATAAATAATTATTAAATTATAAAGTACATAGTTCATATTAAGACTAAATTCTCAGATGCAAATGTAAATACAAACAGCATAATAATATAGAATAATAATGCTACAATTTTATACAAGTGTCCAAAGATGGCACTTTCAACTAAAATAATAAAATTCATGATTAATTTTCCCTGAATGCCACGACCTATATCAATGTCTGTCTTCTTTCCTTTCTTTCCTTCTTCCTTCCTTCTTTCATTTCTTCCTTCCTTCCTTCTTTTTTCTTGGAACATTTCCCTTGTTCCTTCAGTGAGTGTTGCTACAAATGCTATTGAAATAATGTTGAGCAACTGAACATCAGACTCAATAGAAAGTTTTACTCAGAAGTATGATCAGATGTCGCTGTAAGAGTACCTAGAACTTTAGGCTCGTAGACATTCAAAGCTCTAAAAAAGATAGAATAGAACTTAGAGATAAAGTCTAGCACCCTCATTCTACAGATAAGGAAATGGAAACACAAAAAGCTTAAGCAAGTGACCACAATTTCAGAGCCAACAATATTTCAGGTCTCTGTATTATCATTCATAGGTGACCAGTGATGTTTATGGGTTATCCTTCTATCCTTTTTAAGAACTGGCTGAGTTTTGAACACAGAGCATTGAAGATGGAGCTTTTCAAGTCTCACTTCTTCATCGCGTTTATTCCAAGGCACTGCTTTTCCCAGGGTGCTGGTGGGATCTTTACTTGAGTTTTAAATTCTGTTTAGTGGAGACTCTTAGCCAACACCCCATTAAATTATTTTTACTTTTAAGGTAGAGACCATGGTCAAAAGGATTAAAACAGAGATTTTTAACAACAAACATACCAAAATAAATACATTATTTTAAATATAAAATCACAACATCAAAGAAGTCAACAGCTATAAAGCCAGAAACATGAAATACAAACTCCATATTTCCCAAGTTATCGTTGTGCCTGCTTTCAACTTCTATCCCAACAACCTGGGCTGGCACCATTTGATACTTAGGCAATCTTTAGATGCATATTATCGTCAGTAGGCGTATTTTAAATTTTTAAAACAGAGTACCTTGTTTATGACAAAACATTTCATTGAGATTCAATTAAATAATTGATTCTTAATATATCTTTTAGAACTACAAATTAGGTCTATTTGTTTTTAAAATACCTTTAAGTAGATAACTTTTCTTCTCAGAGCATAAAACATTTTCCATCCCGCATCGTCTTGCACACTCACAGCCATTTTAACAATAAGAGATTCTCAAATAGCTTATACCATTCTAGCAAACATTTTATTTTTCTAGAGTTTTTAACTTGATATTTAGACAACTCTGATAGATTTGATATGAAATGACAGAGTAGCTTGCTTGTTTTTACTACCCAAGGGTGAAAGAATGCAATACTTGTGCAAAAGTCTATTTTCAAATAGGACATGTCTCATTTGATTTTGAAATTATATAGGTGATCAAATTTGTCTTGTCCAAAGTATGCAAACACAAAATGTCTAAAATGCTAAACATGTTTTGAAATTTCATCATACCAGAAGATTCATGTTAAAAAGAAGGAAGAAGAAAGAAGACAGACATTTCAAGTTCTTAGCTCACTCATAACGCAATCTCTATAACAGTTTGAGAAGAGAGCTATAAGACTTTTTAAACTCTATTTGGTTCCAGAAGACTACCTGACATATGTCCCTCTACAGCTTTTAATTGCCATTTCCACAAGCTTAAAATGTTAGCTTATAAGTGGACTGGGGGTTGGAGAAAGGTAGTAGTAAACCCACTTCTTGATAATCTATTACCACGTTAAAAATAAAAAAAGACTAAGAGCCTATTCCATAAATACATTCATATCTAGAGTATTTAAATATTTTGATAAACACCAATAAAAAAGTAAGTCTTTTTTGGTAGCCATCTAGTATTCCTCTGGTACATAAATAAATTACACATTTATATGTTAGATATTGTGAGATAAAAAGTAAAGTCTTCTGACATAAGTTTTTAAACACTCAGTTTTCATTTCCTTAAAAGAATAAAGACTTCAACTTTTCATTTTGATCCTATGCTTCTATATTTTCAGCTTGAGGAAAGTATATGCTTTTTAAGTTATGATCATAATAGACCTCATTCTTGTGGTAATCAAGATTAAGGTTAACATAAGATGAATAAACTTCCAAACTGTATTTTTGGTTAAAAATTTTAACTTTCTTCTCCAACCAAGAAATGTCAAAGTTGGGCAATAAGATAAAGTAAAAACTTCAGAAGTCATAGAAATTAGTAACATAGGAAATCAGACTCTAATTGAGTAGAAAGTTTTTCCAAGTTGACCAAACACAGAGCATGTGGATTGAACTGAAGGATTGCATAGTAATTTGGAGGAAATAATCCTGACTTGCACACTTATCTGCACACTTTCCCCCTCACTAATATATTGTGCTCTTCTACTTGGAAAACCAAGACGTGAGTTTTCACTGCTGTATTAGAGTATGTAATATAGTGTCCAGCTTTGAGTTAGATCTTCAGGAATTTTCATATCCCTTGTGTTCTAGGAGAGAGATGCTGGTGAATCATCTGTGGAAAGAGTATACCATGAGTACGTAAGAGGCAGTCGAATGGATAAAGATGAAGTAGAAAATCAAATGTAATTTAAGGTAGATACCTTTTGGAGAAGTGATTTCAGTCTTTCTAGGAATTCCTTAGGTGGTTTTTTCTCATAAGAATCACATGAAGGGCATGTCTAGAAAACAATGAAAAAGTAGCATTCTTCTTTAAAACTTTTTCCCTACTTAATAAAATGATAACTTAAAACTTATTTTTCCTATTAGAGACATAAATCATGTTCACTAAAAAACATTTGGGAAGTACATAAAATTGTTTAGAAAGTAACAATGGAAAAAAAAATCACTTGTAATCCCATCCCCAGAGATAACCACTGCAATACTTTGGTGTGTATCTTTCCAATGTGTGTGCATGTGTTTTTTTACTTTGCATTCATGTTATTTACACTAGTTGGTAATTGCTTTTTTTTTACATTAACATATCATGAGCATTTCCTAGGTATTAATTATTCCTCAAAAACATGATAGATAGTGGTTGCTTTGTATTCCAACATAGGATGGAATTATTACTATTTTTGGACACATAGGTTGCTTCTAGCTTTTAACTTTTATATACAATAATACAAAGAATATCACTATAAATATTTTTTCACATGTTTGCTTATTTAATAAATTCCTAGAAGTAGAATTACTAAATTAAAAGGATAAAAATTTTTAAGGCTTTTAAAAAAAATTTTACCTCTTTTCACCTAGAACATTCTTACCATTATTGAGTACTATTGAAAATATTATTTGAAAAAAAAAATTGGATTTCCTTTTCTTAACTTGTTTTTATTTGATTACTAGGGAGATTGAATAATTTTTCATATATGTATTACCTGCTTACTTTTTAAAAATATTTCTTGGTTTATGTTTTTTGTCCTTGTTCCTGTTGAGATACCAAATACTTGGTAGTTACCATCTCAATGTCAGTTTGATACTGTGCTGAGAGCATTTCACTGAAAAGTAGTAGATATAAATTCTAATTCTCATTCTGACACTTACTAGTTGTGGAACTTGGGGTAAGTCACTTAACCTCTTTGGTAGATCTCACTTTCTTTATCTATAAAATGAAGGGGCTTAACTGGATAGCTCTAAATTCAGTACCAAAGTTACCATTCTGCAAGTCTTTGATATTAGGTTTCAGAAACATGCTCAGTTCCCTTTTGCCTGAGGAAAGTTTTAGAGGGATATTTTTCACATGGTAACCTGGCCAACCAATCAAAGGAAATAAGAATCATTTTGCTGACAAAATTAAGAATTCATTTGAATCACATATAGAATTTCTTGGAGGAGGGAGAACTGATAAAAAAAATTGAGAGTAATTTATTTTACTTGTTTTCCCATTGGTTTCAATTAATGCTTGAATTACCATGTTCTTGAATATCAGCATTGCTCATGAGTTGGCATAAGAAGACATATACAAGAGGGTCTCAGGGCCCCCAAAACTATGGACTATTAAAATTACCCAGCCAAGTAATGAGAGCTACCTATTTTAATTCAATATTGACTCTGCTATTATACAGGATGGTAATATTCTTTAAGAGAGGAAGGCAAAGTTTGAGATTTACCCTAGTCTCTTGTAGACTGTCTCTTTTCTTGTCAGAAAACTACTATCTAGCTCCTGGTAATAAGAATACAAGTTATATGTGACCATATAAGGAGAAGAAAATATTTCCTAATTTCTAAATCTCAATTGGATTCTCTGGCTAATGACTTCCTCACCTTAGGAAGCTATGTTAACATCTTCCAGCTACCAGGGACTATTAGCAAATTCTAATTGACTTTCTGGGCACTTTCAGGTCTGTGGACTTCAAAGAGTGACCCTACTTCTCAAAATGCACCATGTATGATAGGTGTAATTGTAAGGAAGGTGCCAGAGGCTCTGGCTACAGGTGTATGTGTGTTTGTAATGTAATAGACATAGATAATAAGTACAAATGAGATAGATAACGAATGACAATCTTACTAGTTTATGTTTCTGTCTTCTCCCTGTGTTTGTGAGAGGTAGTTTCCTCTTCAGCTGTTTAATTAATACACTGATTATCTTTTCATTGTCTCCTGTATTTGCTGACTTTAGTCGGGCCTTCTGAAAACATGAAAAAGCTGACAATTCACAGTGTCTCTGAAAGAGAAGTAATTTGTATATATGTTAATGAAAGTTATTCAGAAAGTAAAAAAATGGCTTTCCCAATCCTATTTCTACCTCTACCACATGACTTGGATCACATTCATTTCAGCAGACAAGTGAGGTATGATTTCACCTCCTACTTAATCTTTGGGATGAAGAGATGGTGGTGCCTGCATGTAAATTTCCTTGTTTTAGGAAAGAAGGAATATTTCCTAGTCTCATAGACAAGAGAGAGGGGAGCCTCACTTCTTCACAGGTCTTTATTCCTGAGGACATTTTGAGGTCTGGACAGTGGGCAGGACCTTTACGTTTTGAAAGGGAGAATTAGTTTGGTTTAGAAACACATTTGCTGAATTTTGAGGCTCTAAAAGTTACACTGTGACTGGTGGCAGTTTTGGGTAAATTACTCTATAGTCTGATTATGAATCTTTTTCATTTGCTTGCTGCTTCTCTCTATAATGTACACAGGAATATCTATCAATGACATGTTTTAGCAGAATTTTATTTTATATAGCACCAAGCATAGTGTCTTGTTGCTAGTGAATTTTATATATATGTATATTATATATATGTATATGTATGTATTTGTGGAGTCAACAGATGAGGTAAATGTGTTAAAGCCCCTCCTGGGGAAAGGAAGTAGGTGCCTACCTCTGATGGCATATTCCACATCTAAGATTCAATACACTTGCCATAGACCACACAGGACTTTTCTAAAATCCTATTCACACTCTCAGGTCAGTTAGGGTAAGATTCTGCCTGAACCAAGCAGTTGAGGAACAGAGTTTGAGACTTGCTCAACCAATGGGAGGGAAGAACATTTCTTAGAAGGTAAGAGTAGTGTCTCAGACAATGGAGAAGTGAACACAACATGCATCAAAAACTTGCCTCTTGGTTTGGCAAAATAACTAGTGAATAGTGAATAAGTCAAAATCTGGGCAATTGAACTGGAAAGGAAACAGCATTTATTGGAAGAACAAAATTTATACTGACTTGTTGAACACATTTTAATGCTGATTTAAGAGGTTGTATTCAGGTTACTTGTAACCAAGTTACTTTCTTCTTTCAGCAAATGTGTGCATATGATGCTATTTTCCCCCTGGAGTTGCTGTATCTTCATTTCACTAATGGGTATGGAAACCACTACCTTATAACTAGAAACCTCAACCCCTCCCAGTCCCTACAAGGGAGGCCTATGCATAATAGTATTACCTGAATCTTCTCATGGACCCTCGGCTGAAAATAGCATCTGGCTTGCTTTGCATTTTCCAACCCAAATGCTTACCCGATATAAATGTTGGTTAATAACGTGCATCTTTAAGACACAAACCCATCAGGTTTGCTTTGCATATATAGCCACAAGCCGAGAACCAGCTTATCTGGTTTCCTTATATCAGGGCAGCTTGCCTCTCATAAGGGCAAGGTGGTGTCCTTTCCATATGTTTGCCAAAATGCTTATTTAATAGAAACTATTTATAAATGTTAATTATAGCACTTTTTGTTCCTTGAAAACCACATGTTCATGTTTGTTGAAGTTTTTTCTTTTCTCTTCTTTTTGACCACAACCGGCTTAACTTACTGGAAAAAAATAATATTCATATTTAAAGAGGTAAATTTTCCAGCTGAAACTGAAAACACTAACTGCTTCATCCGTGATGATCTGAGAAACCAGCATTTCTCACAGAGGCCCATTTTGCTGAGTTAACATTTACATGTGTAAATTGAAAGAAAATTAGGTTCCAAAGAAGTAGAGGCGCCCTACCAAATGAATTCCCTTAAGACAATATTGCAGGAATGGTCAAGACCAGTGATCAAAGCTTTTACACCGAAAAAGCCTTTCTGAAAGTCTTGAAATGAAAGTCATCTGAACACTGACACCCATACTGATGCAGCTGTGCTATCTCTTCCACCCTTCCTTGTTTACTTGTGTTAATAGACAATGGTGCTGTGTTGTGTTGTGTTGTGCAAGCAGCAGAGCTATCTCTGGCAATGCGTGGTCCAAGACAAATAACTACTGGATTTGGCTTTAGATGCACATCAAAGGCAGCCTCAGAGAGGAAAAGGAGTGAAGGAGCTGTTCCTGCCAGCTGCCTAAGGCTGTGTGGAGAAAGGGAGTGGAGAGATTAACCTTGATTTAGGCAGCCTCAGGCATACTGTCAGGAGTTTACAGGATGGCTCAAGTCCGTGTTAAGCAACATCTGAGAGCATAACCATTGCTTTCCTTTGCTGTGCTTTGGTAACAGCAGACTCCCAGGGCAAAGCTTTGTTTCCCTCATCCATTAACAACATGAGAACATGAGGAGTTTTCTGCTCCTACTTTAGTTTTGCTGACTAGAGGGAGCAATAATGAAGTCAAAAACAAGACTAACAAACCAGTGCTCTCTTTAGCCAGAGAATAAGTCAAGGGCTGCTTTTGCAAGGAGGCAGATTTGGCTTTGTTGTTTTGCAAGTGAATATTTGACAATACTGTTTTCCTTAAAGTCTATTTAACCTATCTTTTTCCTTTTTCCTTTTTCCTTCTTTCCTTCCTTCCTTCCTTTTTTTTCCCCCCTTCTTTTTCCTGGCCATTCATATTAGGAAGTCTTGCTAACCAGGCAAGATTACCTTTGTCTGACCACAAACTGGATTTATATCAAGGTTTCTCAACAGTGGCACCACTGACATTTTGGGCTGGATAGTTCTTTGCTGTCAGGGATGTCTTGTGCATTCTAGAATGTTTAGTAGCATCCCTGGCCTCTACCTACTAGATACGGGTATCACCTCCATCTCCACCCCACTTGTGACAACCAAAAATTTCTCCAGAAAATGACAAGTGTTTTCTGAGGTGCAAAAATCACCACCAGTTGAGAACCAATGGTTATATGATTAGACAGAATGAAATAGAAAGATGCCTGGAGAGGCCAATTAGAGATCCTAGCTAATTACTGTATAAATGCAACCTATAAATGGTTTTATTTTTATTAAACTTTTTAACATTTTTAAATATCTTACAGACCTGCTTTGATGCTAGCCCTGAAAAGGTTGATATAATGCTAACATGGCCTTGAACTATTTTCTTTCTTCCCGAGTTTGCCTGCTAGTGTAGCTTAAAGATCTTAGACACACCGTTACTCACTTGTATCATAGCCAGCATTGCTTAATCAGATTATCAAATAGTTACAGTATCACTGAGACAAAATCTTCTCATTATGATGTAAGATAAAATATATCTTTCATTAACAAAACATATGAAGGAAGCACCCATAGGATCAACTCAAGTTAAAAACTGGGATCTCTTTCTTATTTTGCAACTTACAGACTATAGCTAGGAAACTCTGGAAAGGACTCTAACCACAGCAGTAAAGCAAGGTCGTTGAGATGCTGAAAATATATGTTTTGATAACATTTGATTAAGAAATATTCTCACTTATTATAAAAGTCTTTCCAATAACCTGAATGTGCTACTTTCATTTTAGATGCAGCTTATTAGAAAAGGACCTAGTAATGAGAGTGGTGAGGTTCAGAGATGGAGAGTGAATTTTAGAGAAAAGCAATAGATGTGACTCATTCACTTTCTAAACTTTTACACAGTCATTTACGATAATTGTTTTCTTTGCAAAATATTTTCATAAGCCTTTCCCTTTATAGTGTTCTAATTACTGGTAGCACTATTATAGTTATTCTAATTTATACAGTTAAAGGTCTGTGACAATGAAAACATTTCCCCATTTCCCCAGTTGCATTTATACTCTCAGGGTACCAAACCAGAAGACCAGACTGAGGAATTTACTGGAGAAAAAGAAGCACTCTTGAACTATATGCCAGGCCTCTTTTTCCTGGGACTCTAATAGATTCAAACGACGTAAGAGACAAGATGAATTGTTGAAAGTGGTTCTTTCAAAAGACCTCACCGAAGGCCAAAGACAAGACTCACTGAGGCCAAGGTATATGTGAACTATATTCTAAAGGATGGCTTTGATTTCCACATCACTATTCCTCCATTCTGTCTCTGTAATCTAATTCTTTCTCTCTTTCTTTCTTTCTTTTTTAGCTTGTTATTAGAGATGAATTCTGCTTCTTCTGGTATGTATCTATATTTCTTAATTAGGATTACAAAGGGGGCTCAAGAGTCTTCATAACCAACAGCTCTTAAAATATAACTTAGCTGGTCATTGTTGAGAAACTGATCATAGTATAGGACTCCTTTCTAGTTTTGTTATTCTATCTCAACAATACTACTTAGGAGTAGTATTGAAGATTATCATACTTGAAGATTATCATATTTTATAAGAAATGTAATATATCATTTTTTTGGTTGGTTTGTTGGTAAATCAATGAATACTTGACCAAAATAGAAATAAATATTTTACCAATTATTAAACCCTAAATTCATTGATATTCAGCACATTTCTCAATAAATATGCTAATGCCTTTCTTATTATATTTAATAGCTTATATCAAATGTATTTTCACAAATAAACTCAACTGGTCTTACCTTTACATCTTGTGGAGATGGCAGAAATTCAGTGTCCTAGAGCAAAAGAAAATTTGTTCTGAGTTATTTTTATAAGTCAAAGCCTCCTTTAATAATAATTGAAAAATATTATTTAAATTTTGTTGTGACAAGTATGGCCTTACCAAGATATTCACATAATTTTTCAGCTGGTCAACAATATCTATAAGTTGACGCATTCTAATCATGAGGCGATCTTGATCTTGGGAGCTGGATTTATGGACCAACGTCCCCAAGAAGATGACCATTAGACAGATGACTATCCTCTCCATGTTGCCAGGACTGGATTTCATAAGTCCAACAGTAGAGTAAGACCTTGGTCTCGTTTCCACTTCAGCTTGACTGAGAACAGGTTGTCAGTAAGCTACCTATTTATTCATCCTTCAGGGAGAGGTAAAGCCCTCCCATTGCAGCCTGGAAATCTTTGTAGAATGGATGAATGTGAGTAACTCTTTTTTCTTTTCCACTGGCTAGGTATACGTGTGCATGTGCGAATGTGTGGGGGCAGGGATTGATGGAGTCAAAGAAATGTGCCCCATCTGCATCTTTGACAGGAAAAGAGAAAAATGGGTGAATTCCAATTTTCAGCATGAATCAAGATGTATGTATAATAAACAGTAGGTACTACAAGACTTCAAAGAAGTAAACAAAAACACTTTGATCTCTTTTTCTCGGACTCCCGTGACATCTTACCTGTTCTTTCTGACAGTCATAACGGCATTTTGAGAATGAGTAAAGTGGCAACATGTGCTTTCATGCAGGACTTTTTCTTTTGGTAATAATTATATCTTTTGACTGAAATCATCCAGTATTCCATCATAAAGGTAGGAGAGGCTGCCTTTTAGGAAATTTAAATAAAGGGGGTATTTTCCAAACCAGCATGAATATTTTAGGTTCCTATCATGTTTTAAGGGTTTAAAATAGAATTTCCTCCCAACTCCTCACCAAAGCATCTTTAACTAACTCTAAATGTTGACTTTTGACATTTATTTAACAATCTGATTTACAAATATCATAAATGATTCTAAGGAACTCTATAGAAATGTTGATTTCTGCCAATCAACATCTCACTCTACCATCTTTACCAAAAAATCCAAAAATTCTCTAATGTTCATCTCTTCTATATTGTACATCAATTAAATGAATGAAAATTGCTAATATTCATTCTTGTCCAAACCCCAAAAAATATTTCCAAACAGCAAAATCAAAAATACTCATAAATGATTCTTTTTCTCTTAGGGTAGTGTTACTTAACTCTGTTAGATACTATTTCCTCTAGGTGTGGGCAACACATTTCTAACTGCTTCTATGACTAGGTAGAGGTTAATAAAAAACTCAATATCCAGAAATGATTTTATCATTGTTCTCTCTTCTGCTTCTCTTGTCACTCTGACTCTTTAACCATTTGAGAAAGTTGAATATAATATTCTAGCCAGAAAAAGTCTTGTACCACAGATAGTTAGGTCTTACAGATAAAACTCTTGACTATAGATTTTATTTATTCATTTACTTAGTTATGTTATTACGTACTTTACTAAAATACCATACTTCATTCTAGAATGTTATGTAGCCAATATAAATTGGATTTTGGGTTTGATTTGCTCTGAAGATTGACTGTAATCTTTTTATCATAGAATATCTATTCAAGATTCCACAGGTTTGGCCTTACACAGTAGGTAAGAATTCTTACAATATGATCAAGAATTCCTCCCTATAATCATTAAATTCTACAGGGGAGGGTTCTGTGTAAACTTATGAATTCATATGGACTAAGGGTTGCCACTTGGCACCTCCACATTGCCTGCATGGTCTTTGTACATGCTTTCCATATCTACCTAAATAGATGTGCATCTCCTTGAAGACACTAACCACAGCAGCTAAGAGTTCAATTCTAAAACAAAGTGCTTAGGTCAAACTCAGGCCCTAACAAGTAATAGCACATATGACCCTGAGTATGTTATTGCAAAATGAAAATAAGTATAGACTCTAATCATAGGGCTGTGATGAGGCTTAAATGAGACATTCCAAGTAACAGGGCTAAGAACTGCACGTGATAAAATCCCAGGAGCTTTGTGTGCTGATCATAAATAGGGTGGTGAGGAGAACTTAAAGAAGCCTAGGGAGGCTAAACTGATGCATGGAAAGAAGAGAATGGACAAGTTGGTGTTCAGCCAAAATACATGGATGTGGCTGTGCTGATGGTAAAGAAAAAAATTTGAAAGCCTTTCGTACTGTTTAGAGAGAACTGCTGCTCCTAGTGCTGGAGAGCCTCAACACCCCACTACCTCCCCGAGACCTCCCAGCCCTCTCTATAATCCATCAAGCAGCACATTAGGGGGCTCCAGAGTCTTGCTCTAGCATTATGACCTAAGACCTTTCTGAAAGTCAAACTTTCTGCCTTAAGTGGAGTATTAGTTGTTAAGCATTTTGGATATCACCCCTGGTGTGGTAGACTGACTAATGGTGTTCATGTCCTAATCCCTGGAACCTGGGAATGTGTTACCTGATATGACAAAAGGGACTTGGCAGGTGTAATTAAATTAAGGATCTTGAGATGGAGGGATTATCCTGAATTATCCAGTGGACTCAATGTGATCACAGGAGCAGAAGGGTCAAAGTCAAAGAAGGGGCCACAATAACAGGAGCAGAGGGTGGAGTGATGTGGGGCCAGAAGCTAAGGAATGCAGGTTCCTTGCATTCCTCCAGAAGGAGGGAAAGGCAAGGAGCAGAGTCTCCTCTTGAGCCTCCGGAAGGAATGTAGCCCTACCCACACCTTGATTTTAGCCGCATAAAGCTCATTTGGGACTTCTGACCTTCAGAACTGTAAGATAATAAATTTATGCCATTTTAAGCCACTGAGTTTGTGGAAATTTGTTACAGCAGCAATTGGAAAGTAATAGAACTGGGTATGGAGTTTTTTAACCCAAAATTGAAAAAGTGGGAAAGAGAGGAAGGCGGGATAAGAGGAGAGAAATAGCAAGGCTGGAATTTTGTTGGCTTTTGAGAGGTGCAGGTAGAGAGGACAAGGAAGTGTGAAGAGGAAGGGAAGTAAGATTAGTGTAGCTGCCACATGGTCTGGGACTTTAGGGATAATGTATAACGAAGACTTTCCAAAAAGTCTGTGTGTGTCATAGCAACTTCTTCCTAGCCCCGAGAAGACTTCACTCAGGATTGACGGTATGTTTTGAAGTTATGGAGCCCAGTGTGCATTTCATTTGAATTTATCGCTATGTGGAGATGGACCTTAGGGTGGGAGCAAATAGGCCCAGAATTATTTGAGTCACACAGACAGAGTAGATTATTCACTGATTGGGAATATTTGTCTTCTTGCTACCTTTACAACGTCATTCATTGGGGCCTTACAAGCTTTTTTTCCTCTTTACGTTATACTTATTTTTATAATCTGGATATAATCCTGCTATAACACTTATTTTGAAAATGAGACTTTGTTCCAATGAGATAAACATACCAGGGAACAATCTGAGTATAACAAAAATTTCATATTTGCTTATGTGCAATTTCATCAGGAAGAAATGCTAGGTGAATGAAGAAAACTGCATACAGCTGAGCTGAGCCATACAGGAATATCCTAAACACACTCACACCCCAAACATCCACCAGCTCCCCAGTTCACACATGTGTAATGAGCCCACCCATCCACTGCTGGTGTCACAAACCGCAACACCTCCAACATGCACCTCCATGAGCAAACTTCAGGTCTTTTTTTAGGTAAAGTGCCATATTTATTGTAGTATTTATGTATTTCTTAACCATTTAACATGTCTAAAACCGCTGTCTTTTTAGTTACATTCTTTTCTTCTTTTTTAGTGTCACTGATGAAGTTTTGAAGGGTTGTGCCTCTAACCTCATTTTCCCTATGAGCCTGTGTTTTTTTAATTGTGCAATTTTGTGCAGTGCTGTGATTTTTAGAAACATGTATGTCACATTATAGCAGAACTGACTGCATTTTGTCTGTAAGTGTCACACTTATGCCCCAACAGTGACTACTTATATCCAGGCAAAAAGCAAGACATGGGATATAGGATTTATTGTTAAGGAGGGAGATAGAAGGGAAGAGAAGAGGAAGGAAAAAGGAAGGAAGAGAGAGTAAATAACAAATTATTTATTTCTCATTTTTATACATGGCCCATCTGAGCCCAGGAATGTAAAAACTCTGGTGTCCACTTCTCCCTTGGTCCTTTCCCATTAGCACAGAGGAGCTTCTCTTGGCATCTGTGGACTGCCAGGGCTCTATAAATGGGTTTCATAGGTCCATGAGCCTCCTGAAATTATTTGCAAAATTTTGTGTTTATATTTATGGGAAGAAGAATACCTTAAATTTCATCAGCTTCTCAAAGGAAATGTCATGCAACTGCTGTTTTTATTTTCCATCTCCTAGAGACTTCTGTGGAAGACACCGTGAACCATTGTTCTTCAGCCCGTGCACACTGTTGTGCGCAAGTACGGCAGCTCCAGAATTTCTATACAGCAAGGGGTGAGAGGCGGCAGATTGGCTGGAAGCCCCACTTGTGTAGCAAACAGACTGCTGTTACTTAGCTTCCATGTTTATCTGGTACTTTGGAGTAAGGTGATGAGTTTTACTAGATGTGCTCTTTACAGGAGTACAACCAAGGTCATTACCATGAAAGCATGAAGCTTTAGTCATCTATCCAAGGGAATTTATGGACATAAGTCAAGAATTTTCTCTAATGGACTATGTTTATGGAATACCTGGTCTGTGCAGAAATGAGGCCAGGGAACTGAAGGAATGCTTCCAGCCAGGGAAGACCAAGCTAGGGGTGAAAGGAATAAACAGGAGGAGTTGAAATCTGAAAATGAACAGTTTTGCACGGGGAATGGTGTGCCAGGTCTAAAACTGTGCTGGGCACTATTTGTACCCAACTCCCTTGCCCTGTCTTCATAGCTCTCCCTTGTGACCTCTGCATGTCAAATATTCCTTTTCTGCTTTCTCTTGCTGTGGTCCCTCATGGGTAGAATTAGGTGTTCTGCATGGCAAACTCTGGAGGCCTCCAGTGTTTAGAGTGATATTAAGTTATCATAATATGTACCACTGCTACATACTAAAGGTATTCAGACAGGTGGCTTGTCTCCAGGCTGGTATGAATCTTACATAGGAGGGCTCTAACTGGAGGAAAATTTTCACTAAAATAATTCAAGACAGTTTTTGTACTTTCCAACAATGTTCAGGTAACAGATGAGAATATTCTAACTTGTTTAACTGGAGAAAGAAAAATCAAGGAGGAGAATCCTCAAGGACTTGCCCAAGTCTTCTGTGTAAAACCTGCCTTGAATGTTCCTCCTCTCTCCTCTCCTTCCTCTGAACTCAGTGCATATGTTGATATCACTGGCTAGATTTTTTTTCTAGAACATATGTGAATGTATATATATATATATGTGTGTGTGTGTGTGTGTGTGTGTATGTGTGTGTGTATATACACACACACACATACACACACACACACACACACACGCCATTATTACATAACAAGGGAAGTTCCTTCTAATATTCAAATTTAATGACTCTGATTCACTATTGTGCATTCCAAGAAGGCAAGGGCCTTATGTAGACCAAAGGATAAGTCCTGGTCACTCACTGTTGTCTTGAGAGAGAAACAGTGGGGAGACACTCACTGATGCTGCTCATCCGCGGTGGCTTTTCTGGGAACAGGGCCTCCATGCTGGTAGTAGACTCAAGTGGGTCACTCTATGATACTCTAAGCCTGGGCTCTTTGGGGACAGGTCTCTTAGCTCACATTCACACAGACTCATTTTTTGGAAGCACAGTCCTGCTGCTGGCACACTGGGTTCAGAGGAGCTCAGGCAGCCACACAGACCCTCTCCTCAGAACTTGACACTAACGTGTCTAGTCTCCTGTGATCCCCATCAATGAGGCTAGAGATCAGATGTCCTTCAGTCCATGACCACCAGGTATAGAGCAGAGAGAAAATGAACTGGAAGATGTGTACTGTTCAGCTTGGTTTCCCTCCAACCACACACCCCATGAGACAAGGTTCCCCAGGCTCTCCTAGCCTCTGATCTAGCACCTATTGGCAGAAAAGCCTCTGCTCTCTGGACTCAAGGCCTGCCCCTGTTTCCATCCCCAGTGTGGTGGACAGCTATACCACCTTCTGTCTTGGCCCTGCAGCCCCCAACACACAGTAATACAAATAAAATAGTTCAATATTAGCCTTTGCTGTGTCCTCTTCCTGAGATGTCTGCTGAGCCCTTGTTAATAGGACTAATTATAGCAACCTGAATAGGAACCTCCTCCCCATGTTTCCCAAGTGGCAGCAGCAGGATCTTAAAGAGAGAAGCCTACAGGCAGAATGGGATCCACATTCTGGACCAGTTATTTCCGTTTCCAGGAATAAGGATTATTTTTGGAAAACTACTACTTTTCATCTTTTTGTTTACAAAAGTTAATACACATGTGTTATAAAACAAAGAATTCAAAAACATATATACATTAAAAAGCAAAACATAAAATTATTCTCCTTTCTTCCCTAATTTTCACTCCCTAAGGGTACTCTTGAGAGTTTTCTATATATCATTCTAAGAGACTCTTTTCTTATGTACACAGAACAATAAAGGGAGAGATAGGTATATAGAGACTGAAGGAAATAGAATTATATATGAAGATGGAAACAAATAAATGGCATAGAGATATAGACATAGAAAACCATGCATGTTTTTTACATAAAAATTTAATTTACCATACATATTATATAACTTTTTTTTCGCTCAACCTATGTCAAGGGACAGCAATCCATACAGTATGCACATACAAGGCCATCTTATTTAAATAACTGGATTAATATTCCACTGTTTGGCAGAAATAATTTATTCATAATCCTACTGATAAACATTTAGATTGGTGTCATTTTTTATCTACTACATACAATGCTGCAATGAATATCCTGAGACATCTATATCTCTAGGCATATGCAAAATATATTCCTTTAGCATTATATTTAGGATATATAGCCTGAATTTCACCTCCTGAGTGGAAAGATTTAAAATTTTAATAGAAACTGCCAAATTTCCCTCTGACGTGGTCACACCAATTTACACTCCTACCAACAACACAGTTTTCTTTCCTCCCCCACTGTCATCAATACTTTATTACGAATATTTTAAATATTTGCCAACATGCTAGGGCAAAAAAAATAGTACCCTGTCATTGGTTTGTTTTTATTTGATCAATAGATAGATCTGGCATATGTTGATCAGTGTGTTTAATTTTCTATAAACAGCCTTGTTTGTACTCTGCCCATCTATTCAGTTGTTTCTTATTTATGTGCAAGGACTCTTTTTCTACTAAAGGTACATTTAACATAGTGAAATTATTTTCTCTGTGATATCTTTTGCCATACAAAGGCTTTAAGTTTTCATGTTATTGTATCTGAGAATCTTGTATTTTATGGCATGGACCTCAGTTTAATAGAAAAGAAAGTCTTACCTTCTAAAACAACAAATGGTAGTAATTGGTTTAGTGTTCCTCCTGATTGAGGAATTTTAATGCCAAGGGGTCATAATGAATTCAGGAGTACTTTTAAATGATTTACATTTAATTCAAGGCAAGACTAGTCAAATTCTTTTTTGGAATATAATAATACATTTATGGTTGATCATGATTGAATCAGTTTATAGACAATGTCCTGTGTAGCAATGGATACATGAGCCCACTGAACACCATTATTTTTAGAAAAAAGTTTGTATATAACATATAATTATGATCCATATATAGATCCAATCTTATATCACACTAGCGGGACAAGGCACCACAGAATCCTGAACTGACATCTGAGCCATCAAAAGTCAATTGTGTTCACTACAGTTATACTGTTAAAGGGTTTATTTTACTTGAATTCTTCAAATATGAATTCTCTGTGTACAGGGTACATAGTAGCTTCATAAGCAAGATTGACTGATGAACAAAGTAGAAGACAGGAGAACACAGACTCTGTGAGATTTGCCCAATGGGCTCCAAGGCTGTCCTGAAATCAGCCTCTAAACTGAGAAAGAGTTATACCTGATGGACTCTTCTGCTGCTAATAAAGAGGATGTATGGCTCTTTCTGAGAAAAGACCTTGGACCAATCAAAAAGATATTAATAATTATTCTAGCAAACACTTATGTAGCTAAGTGCTTTACAGACATTATCTCATTTAAAGCAACAATAAGAGAAGTAGATATTATGATTATCCCTCTTTACAGATAAGAAACCAAAGTATTAATACAAAGAAGTTAAGTAAAACACATTGGAGTAATTGAGGGAACTGCCTCTAGAGCCTTGACCTCTACAACAGGAAACTACCTCCATTGCCAACGTCGTTGGGTTATGACCGAACAGCGTGTGCAGTGCATGAGACCCTGTAAAGGGACTGGACCTCAGTGAAGATGTTTCTGACACATGGGTTTGGGATAAGGAAGAGAGTCCTTTTCAAAATTACCTTTGGTGGTATCCAGAATTTAAATGTATATCTGGGTTAATTAAATAATCAGCTTCCAGTGTGGGTTGGAATATTCAATTGCCTCTCTTTCATTTACTTTACCCAGTGACAACCTGGTTCCATGTAAGACTTGATAATAATTTTCCAGAGTTTTATATGCATAAGAGAAGAGAGAAGAAATGTACAAACTTCTGCAATCATTTGGATCTTGAATAGCATAGACAAAGTCAGTCGGGAAATCAAGGAAATCAGCTATCTTGACAACATAAAGGCCATGCATGCTATTTACATTTATTTATTCAATTATGGTTCACTTTCCATATTTTTTCAAGCCTTCTCATGCTGATGAGAACATCAGAACATTCATCTTTGCTCTAGGTAGCTCCCAGAACTTTAAAATGCACACCAAGGAGGAAATCAGTGCAGAGGAAGAAAAAAATGAGGAAGACAAAGAAGCACGCTTATAAGGAGAACCAACTAAAAGTAAATATGAAATTAAGAGATGGGTGGTTTGATGTTTTTGGATATCCACAGTTGTCGTCACAGGTCATGTCAGCGTATTTCGCAAAAGCCGCCCCGTTACACATACATCCGTATGTGCATCAACCGGAAGCTTTAATGACATGATGGGGGTGAGGGACTCCCTGGCCCTTGACTTGATTTATTCAGGTCTTGGAACCACTATGTTGTTGCTGTGTTCAGGGAATAATTTTTAATGGAGTTGGCGTTCAACAACATCTAGAAATGTTTACATTTAGGCCTTAGAAATGTCAGGATTAAGGTGGCTAAAGAAGGTTACCACTAATCATTGAGAGTGAGGACTGTCAGCAGGCCACAACCCAAACGAGCCACAGAACCTAGCAAAGTCCAGGTATCTACCTCCCTCTCCCTTGGTCTTCATTTTGCTTCCTCTCTGGATCTCTATTCATCCTTCCTCTTTTGTTGCTCATCCATCCCAGATTCCTTCTCTTCGTTCCCTTGCTTCGTTTTCTTCTATTTACAGTTTTTGTTTCTTGTTCAAATCCTCATACCATGAAACTAAAATTTTAAATATTATTATTATTAAATATTTTACTTATTAATATTATATTACTGTTAGTATTAAATATTGCAAATGTTTTATTAAATAAAGCTTTTTAGTCTCCAAATGTTTGTTTAAAGCAAAAATGAATCGAACACTAGAATCTCTTTAAGGAGCAGAGAGAGGCTCTTTTAAATGACGTTTGGTATTTGATCTTATTTTTTCCTCTTCCTTGAATCAGTAATCCTTTTACAGAAAAACAACACTGTTTGACTTCTTCTGATTTACCGAAGAGAGAAAGATAGGATTATATAGCACAAGAGCAAGATACAGGTTTACAGAGCATGGGACATACGCCACAGATGATTACCGGACCCATTGCTGCAGCAAAGTGAGAGCCAAAGGAAGGGCACAAAGAGAGACTATGGCAATATTAAGTCATGAAAAAACTGCAAAAAGGTAAAAAGACAATATCTGCTTAGTATCTGGGGGAAGATAATTTAGAAATATCCAAGTTTACTTTCTGAATCTCTAAAGAGCGGTTTTATTTTAGAAAGCATTCTCTTATCTTTTGTCAATTGCTCTCTGTGTTTAAAGCTCTCTCTTATGTTCAAAGTTCTTTGAATTACCACAGCTATAGACCTCTGTGGGAACTGCCATGCAGTTAGCTCCTACATTGCACATAACACATACCAAACCTAAGTCATTGATGCATACACAAATCCAGCAAACACACCAGGGACGAAACACTTTCTACAATTTTGTGTGGGATACCTACCGAACAGAGTATTTCTATTTTCATTTATCTGCTAAGTTTTATGTGGATAATCCAGGAAAAGAAGATTATATGGTAGGTGTATGTTTCCCATAAGCTCATAATTGAGATATAAAAACAGTTAAGTTGAATTTATTATTGAGTGGAAGCTTCCTGAGACAGAGCTCAAGGAGACTTTCAAGAAAAAGACATTAGAATAAAAAAATCCTTGAGAACAGAAAGCTTTATATGAAATAAAAGTTCAACATCCTTCATGTTGTGTCCCCTGAGAGCATCAAACTAAATCTGGGAAGGGTCATAAGGTGACTGGTTGAGATGAAAGCATTGTCTCAGGTACATGAGACAGACTGGAAGGAGTTTAGAGACCAAAGTGGAGGGAAGTGAGAAAAATACAATTGAAAGTGTTCTGTGCGATGCACAAATTGGGTTGGGTATTGAATGATTCCACACAATAAGGTAAAACATGACAAAATATGACAATATGTCATATGAAAATATGACAATTAATTACTCTAAAAGTAATTAATTAACAAACACCTGCAGGAGTTTTAGGAGACTCATTATCTTACTAGGACAACAAGGTGATATTACTGCCCTGGAAGGACTTGTCGGAGGGAACCAGAGAAAATCCTCTTTTATCTGTTTTACACATTGGGTCCTGTGTAAAATTTAGTTTGGAAAAAAGATCTACCTGCTAATAATAATAATTTTTAAAAAGTCTTAAAATGATTAGTCTAATCCCCTGTTTACGGAGGCCCAGGGTGGTGGAGTCACTTGCCTGTGCTTACACAAGGATGGGCTCCAGGTGTCCTGCCACAGATGAGGAAACCATACATGTCATGGTGCACAGGAGGCTTGGCCAGCCCACTCTTACTCCGGGATCCATGGGTTGCTAATAGATAATTGCAGTTAACGTTTATTGGATACATACGATGTGCCAGGCATTATTCTTAGCTTTGTACTTACGTATCTTTTAGTTATTCCGTATTTCATCAATTCTTGGAAATTATGTTCATATATTAATATCTCTCAAACCAGACTGCCTCCTACAATCAATGACAACTTGGACTCAATGACATGCAATAAGCCTAATGCTCACATTTGTGAGGTAACTACTATTGTCATTTATTTTAGAGCTGAGAAACCTGAGGCACAGAGAATTTAAGAAACTTGCCCAATGTCACACTCATAAGTGGTGATGTGATATCTGCTGCTAAGACACCAAGATTGCTACTAACAGGATGATAGTAAGGTGGCTGAGGACGATTCTGTTAGTGTTTGGAACAGACATGATTTACTATTTTCAGGAATTAAAAAAAAAACTTTCTTGCAGATCATACTTTAAAAATCTGATAGTGATGGCTGTCACCTCTGGTGTTAAATTTATTTGCTCAGCAGAATGTAAGCTTTGGGGAATATTGTGGTTAGAACCTTGACAATCCTAGCTGATTTCTAAACAGACCTATAATACATAAAACAATTTTCCTGGCTACACAAGAGATAAGAAAAGTGTTTTGGCAAAGGAGGATTATCTATAATTGCTCACTGGAATACTATGGTGGAAAGGTGAAAAGAATTTAAGTTAATAGCTAAGGTCAGGTGCAGAATGTCTTGATTGTTAGAAACATGAATAAGAACAAGACCAACAGGGGAGCTTGGTATACTTCCGCCTCGTGTGTGTTTGAGGTGGGGGAAAATACATGGTTTCCCTGTCACCTAGTGAGAGCAAATGGGCAAATGACGTGTACTTAGCATACGTCACCTAAGAGGTCTGTGGCATAGGAACATGCTGAGTCAATTTGTTACTTGAGAATTTACATAACCATGGTGGACTTCCCCAAAAATGGAATTCTAAGCAACCTCATATCCCTACCCGAGGAGGGCTGAGATTTCCTTTTTCCTCTGTCTTGGACAGTCCAAATCACAAAGTGGATACACACTAGACCTCATTCTCTCCACCCACATTTTCCTTTACATAACAACAAAAGAAGAAATTTTTCCTACAGCTTAGTCACTGGCAGGTTAAATAGCATTCTGAAAATTAGGAGGTAAAGTGACAAAACTGCTTTCAAGGAATTTTTTTAAGTCTAAGTTGAGGATTCTTTAATTCATTATTCAGCATTTACCATAAAAGTGTGCCAATTTGAAAGATAAAATGACTTGCCATTTAAAACAATAAATAGGAAGCATTATGTCATCAGAAAACATTTATTGAGTCTGAGTGTTATTTGGTATTTCTCTAGATACTATCAGGTCACTGCTCTATGAAGACACGAGCCAAACCATAATTACACATGTGCTTGAGAAAATGAAAGCACGCTGGCCTTTATGTGTGAAAATGACAGTAAATCATGATCAGACTGATACCATTTGAGATTATTTTTCAGACATATTGAGTTTCCTTCCATCATTTCTGTAGCATACTTGCTGCTGGTGACCTATGAACATGTCATGATTTTTATATGATAAGCAAGCAGTAGAGGTATAGTATTTGTTCATTAAATGATTTTTGTCTTTGAGATCTCAATAGTAATTCAAATCATGAGCAAACACTTAGCATCATGCTATGACTGAAGCTTCAGTAAAAATAATCTAGACTTACACGAATTTGGAGAAAGGCTTGTAAAACACCCATTAGTGTAAAACACTAGCAAGATACGAAAGTCATAACAATATTAGTTACTTTTGAATTCACTATCTAAGAGTATTAATTGGAGGAATTATTATGGAACAAGAATTTCAGCCATTTAACATGCTATTGGCATTCTTTTATTAGGCTTTGCATCAGAATTCATCTTGATAATATTGAGTTAAGTTCCTTGCTCATTTTTTTCACTGGATTTTAGGCAAGAGAACCTCAGATAACTGACTCCTGTCACAATGTAATGGAAGGACCCCATGTGCCTGTTTTGCTCACTGCTGTCTTTCCGTGGCCTGGCAGAATGCCTGCTGCAGAAAGGCCCTTAATAAATATTTGTTGCATGAATGATTGAATGAATGCATGAAATAACTGATTATTAGCATGTACAGGAAATATAATTAGATATAGGAGGAAAACAATCACCATCTCAATCCTGATTCCTGCCAAAAAGAATAAGATTTAGCATGCATCAAAAATGGGAGGAGACCACCCACAGTCTATTAACCTAGGTGTCATGAAAATAGATAGCACAGGTTCTAGAAAACGATGATGGTGACTTCCCTGCAGTTACATCCGTCCCCCAAAAAAGCCTGCAAGTGTACTTAGATAAGATGACTGTTTCCATTCATGAAGCAGATGCATTTGTTAATTAATAAAGAAGCGGTCATTTGAGCAGGGCTAGGCACACGCCTTGAGCGGTTAAAAAAATTTCCTGCAGAAAAGCATTTCTTTTGATGATAACTTTAAAAAATAATTTGTGTAGTTTCTTTTTCAGTAGCCGTGCTTGATCTGTATCATGCAGCATTACTAGCATTTGTTAACAACAGAAGTGGTAAGGAAATTACTCACCGTAATTGTTACACCGGGTTATTAGAGGCAGAAAGGGAAGAGTGGCCTTTATGAGCACTCAGTTCAGATCGCTGCAGTCAGCAGAGGTGTGGGCCACGGCGGGAAAGGATGTGAGAATAGAGGAAGCCATTGGCTTGCCTCGGTTTCTTGTGAAACATTAAAATTTGTAATGTAAGCCACTTAGCTTGGCAAGGACAATCAGTTTCATCTGTTCTAGAAGAGACGCAGGTTGCTGGGGAATAAATTCAGATGGGGAATAATACAGCCCTACAGTTTCTTTGAGTTTGAAATAGAGAAGAAATATAATATTTATATAAAAATATAGAAGTTATAGAAATAAGATGATGTCTCAGGAAAGCAGTGTATATTTTTTTTTATTTTTTTAAAAATGTGCAGAAATTAGATTGTGTCATTTATCTCCAGTGGATTATTTGGTGCCCTGGATTTGGGCTCCGGTTACAAATTTGTGTATCGCATGTGCTTTGGTTCCTATGTGTCTGTGCATAATGAGGACATTTTTGTTCATTTAAAATTCATTCATTCAACAAGTGTTTACTAGGCACCAACTATCCATACTTTCTCCTATTTTTTTTTTATGTGTGAAAAAATGGGAAGCTGTTTAGCTGTATTTCATTGGGCATAACTTGCAAGTGTTTAGGCAGGGACTTCCTGGTACATGCGGTGCTTTTGCAGAAAATAAAACACACACACACACACGCAACAAAATAGCTCTCTGTGTAAAGTAATTATTTTCAAAAGTGCCTCTTCCTCTTCAAGGAGGAAGACCCATGCCAGGGCACAGGGCTCTGTGAGGGGAGTGCACTCCAGATTTTAGCCCCTACCCAACCTCACCTGGGCACCATTTTGCAGGACACGAAAGGCATACCTGTAGTGGAGGCTGGCCTTAGACAGAGCCTCACAAAAACAGTTTGAGTTTTGTTCAGCTTTTGGTGGTTTGGACCAAGAGTGGAGAGAGTTCCTTTAACCCTTATTAGCCAAAGAATCTCTGTTCCAGAGTCTTTTGGCTCTCAGTCGTCCATCTGCTAAAAGAGGAGGTTAGACTACATTCCCGTTTTTTTTTTTTCTCTGAAATAGTAAGTACAGGGTGTCGCAAAAGTCACCAAAGGACTTTGTAGTCTCCAAAGGAAAAATTTTTTAATGAATATTTTGTAGATAAAGGTATATTTAGCTACAGTTTCCCATTTTCCCTATGTATGGCGACTTTGGGGACACCCTGTATTTTGTTTATATAGTAGACAGGTCAAAAGCATCGGCTTTGGAATCAGACTGTCTGCGTTTGATCCTGGCTCTGTGACTTAAGCACAACTTGACCTTGAAGAAGCCCTCTGGGCCTCAGTTTCTTTACTTGTTTGTTGGGGGGGGGTTGTCATTGTCTTGTTTTTGTTTTGATTTTTTGTTTGTTTGTTTTGAGATGGGGCTTTGCTCTGTTGCCTGGGCTAGAGTGCAGTGGCATTATCATAACTCACAGCAACCTCAGACACCTGGGCTCAAGCAATCCTCCTACCTCAGTCTCCTAAGTGGCTGAGACTACAGGTGAGCACCATTACACCTGGCTAGTTGTTCTATTTTTTGTAGAGATGGGGTCTTACTCTCATATAAGCTGGTCTCAAACTCCTGGCCTCAAGTAATTCTCTTGCCTCAGCCTCTTGAGTACCTGGGACTACCGATGTGTGCCACCAGGCCTGGCTAATTTTTAAATTTTTTGTAGAGATGGAGTCTCACTGTTTTGCCTAGGCTGGTCTTGAACTCCTGGCCTCAAGCAATCCTCCCACCTCACCCCCACAAAGTGCTAGGATTAGTCATGAGCCTCCGTGTTTCTTTACTTGTAAAATGAAGCTAATGGAGCTAATGATGGTAACTAGTACCTAGTTCAGTTATTAAGAGAAATGAGAGAATTTATGTAAAGCATGTAGTATAATGACCAAAATTTAGTGAGTGCTTAATAATCGTGAGCCATGATCATCATCACCATCATCATGTAGTCAATGTGATTCTGTATCGCTGGAAAACCAGGGCATCCAATCCCCATCTTCTACCTACCAGAGTTGTATCATCACTCATCTCACTACCACTCAGTTTATCCACATTTGCCACTCACCCAGTGACAACACCTGGGGTCACTTGCCTATAGTAAATAAAAGCATTCATCTGTAAGCCGCAACAAAGCTGCTCCCTCTTTCTCCTAACACTATTGTAGTAATATTAATAATACCCCTCAGACGCCCTCTGCTTTTCTAGGGGAGAGTCAAGTGGCAGACAGTTTTACCTGAATCAAATGATTGTTGTCTGTACTGACACCACGACATGCTCCCCAAAATGGCCTCTAGAGATTCATGAAAAACTAATTACTCAAGCAGATGAAATCCTAATGCACCTAAGCAGAAGACAGTGTATCAGCCAGCCACCGTTGTGCAAACAACAACTCCAAAACTTAGTGGTCAAAAACAACCACCCCTTATTATTTCTCATGAGTCTTCGGGATGGCTTCCTAGCTCTGCTGATCTGGAGCAGGTTTAACTGACTGTGGCTGGGCTTGCTCATGCATCTGCCGTCTATGGCAGGTTGGCCTCGGCCAGGACAACTCAGCTGTCCTTACTACGGCTCTCACGTCCCTCCAGCAGGCCAGCAGGCACGCTCTGGCAGTGTTGGCAGGGGTCCAGGAGAGGAAGTGGAAATGAGCAAATCCTTTTCCAAGCCTTTACTGGAGTCAAGTTTACTACTGTCTTATTAGCCAAAGCAAATCACATGGCCGGGCCCAGAGTCCACATGGAAGGCTAGCACCAAAAGGGAAGACTAGAGGGAGGCATGAAAATTGGGGCCATTACTGCAATCCACCATATACGGAAAATATTATTTTAAAGATTTCTAGCTTATAAACTCATCTAATAGCTTCATTGTTTCAAAAGTCACTCACTGTTACCGTTTTTATATATATATATATACACTTGTTTTAGTCACAGGACATGCGTTAAAAAGCAGTGCAAAACTGAGAAATAAGTTATTTTCTAATTAAATGGTAAAATCATGTGTGAAGAGCTATTTTGTTTTTGACTTCCCTGCACAGCTTATTCAGGGTCTTCAGAGTGGAGGTCTCACAAAGATGTGATTGCCAGCTGCCAGAGCAGCTAAACCACCTCTCTGTGCCCCTCCTACCATGTTTCATGGAGGTTTCAGTCTGGGAGAGCCACAGCTTGCCCCTCAGATCCTATGGGCTCTCAGCATGAATGCTTTAGACACAGAACAGAAAGTGAGTAAACAGGCATTTGAGGAGTGTTAAAGATGGAGTGAAATCTTAATTAAATTCTCTTCATGAGCTTCTAATTTGTACTTTTGGAATTCATTTAGCAAAGTCCTTCTAAGGTAGATTGATGAAAAGTGAATTTATCCCTATCGAGGTAAGACTGAAACACTGAATTATAGTTAAATCACCTGCTAGGGAATGCCACTTAAGACAGTGTGAAGACAAGCTCCCTTTTGTGCAATTGGCTGTCAAAACCAACTAAGAGGGGTCAGAGGGCCCCCATCAAAGAGATGGTTCCAACTGGTTTGCAAAACCACAGTTATTATGACCTACAAATTCTCCAAAGTGTGAGCTGTCTATAGAATTCTCATTTGGACCTTAGCTCTAGGAGCTGCAAAAAAAAAATATTCTCAAAATTGGTGAATCTACCTTGTAATTTATTACTCCAATTCTGCCACAGCAACACATCCTTAAATAAAACACCCCATATTTAAAGACACCATGTAGTCTGTTCTTTAACTTTTTAACCAAACTGGCTCAATATTTTCTTATAGGATCTAGTTTCCAATAATAGCATCATTTTTTTCCCTGTTTTTCTCTCGACCTTGCAGCTCTTCGCCACACCTACTCTTAAATGTGGTGACGGTGCTCCATCGGGTAGGGCAAATTGGGACAGTTCCCAGGCCCTATGATTGCTCCCCCCCACACACACACATTATATGACAGTTGGCTAGGAAATGACTCAAGAGGTGGAGTGTGCAGGAACAAGAGGAGGCTTCCAGAAGCAAGTGTGGAAAAAACCTTGAGAGTTTCATATATGTATACTCAGTTAATAAATTCATCCTTCTTCACCAAGGCAATGATAGTAGCAGAGTTCTTTCCTCTTTCCACAAGCTTTTCAGGATGGTTGTGTCTAATTAAGGTTCCTATTAATATTTACTTACAAGTTTATCCTTCATATTCACTGTAACAAGAGACTGCTTATAAACTGAAAGTCAGCACCCACTGATGTGATTTGCCCTCACCTATCTCATTGCACCAACCATGATGACACCAAGTGGTAACCAAAATTTATTAAGACTCATAATGGCAAAACAAACAAACAAAAAATTCCAGCTTTCATAAGTCTTTCAGTGTTAAAAGTTTCCAGCTTATAACACTGCAGCCTGACAGATGTTTCTTTGGTCGAAAGCCCACTCAGTTCAGCTTTGGTCTACTCCCACTTCCAAGTCTTTTTTTTTTTTTTTTTCCTTTTTTCTTTTCTTAACTACTCAAATCTTAGTATTTTCTCACAAAAGTAGCTGAAATGGGTTGGTTTAGTGTGTGTAGAGGAGGGTTATCCCTACAGGTTCTGATTCATCCTATTATGTCTAATTTGGAGTTTCTAAAAGTATATTTTGAATAAATAGTAAGGCGTTATGAATAAAAGTTTTCTCTGATTAACTATGCATGAGAAAATAATCAGACCAGTCTCCTTTATTGCAGGATGTTCCTGACTATTTAATATGCTGTTACATCTATGACTTTCCAAGACTGGGCATGTGGCCACGGAGACCCTTCCTCATGGAGCATCAGGGGGACAAGGATCCTAGCCCAGATCCCCAACCCAGATGTGTAGTATTCCTCCCAAGGAATGATGCTTTTAAAAGAACAAGCTTCCCCTGGTCAGGTTTCCATCCAGTCACTGGGTCTCAAAGGGCTGATTTTCAGCTGCCACTCCTCAGGCAAATGGGAAGAGTCTATAAAATGCCTTTAAATTTCTCTTTGTTAGTGATCTAGCATGCAAATGGGGACACTTCCTATGTTTCTATTGATTTTCAGAATCTAGAGTTTTAGATCATCCATTTATTCAATAATTATTCATAGAATACATACTTTGTGCCAGGCAAATAGAGCAAGAATTCCAGCTCTCATGGAGTTTATATTCTGGTGGGTAGAGACAGATAATGAATGGATAATAACATAAAATGTAAAGTATATCAGACACTGACAATTGCTTAGGAGAAGAAAAGCAACGGAGGTTAGGGAATGTGAGGGTTGGAAGTAGATGCTGTTTTCCACAATGTGCACAGGGAAGGCCTAACAGATGAAGTGAGGAAGTCAGTCATGAATATCTGCTGGACTGACATCCTAGGCAGAGAGATAGCCAGTAGAGATGCAAGGAAGCAGTTAGATGTACAAGTCCGGAGTTCCAGAAGGGTGGAAAGATAAATCTGGGAGTGATCTGCATGCATCTGGTGTTTAAAGCAGAGAAGCCAGTTGAGATCACCGATGGGGTTAGTGGAGATTGTGAAAAGAGGAGGTATGAAAATTAAGCCTCAAAGTTTAAACACTTCAAAGTTTAAAGATTGGGGTGGTGAGGAGTAATCAGCAAAGGAAACTGAGAAGAAATGCACATTGACAAGGGAGTAAAACCAAAGGAGAAGAAGCCAAGGGAAGAAAGAGTGATTGACCCAGTGAAATGCTGGTAGATGAACAAAGATGTAGTCTGCCAAGTGACACAGACATGGCAATGGGGAAGTCATTCGTGAACTTGAAAGGGGCTATTTGAATTAATTAGTGAGAACACACAGTTAAAAGTAGGTTTAGAAGAGAATGAAAGGAAAGAAAATAGAGACAGCAGAAAGAGATAATTATTTCAAAGAGCTTTGCTATAAACAGGAGCAGAGAAATGAAATAACAGAGAGGATTGGGTGGTCAAAACTATTTTAAGACGGGCAATAGCCTGTTTTTATGCTAATGGAAATGACCGTTAGAAATGGGGAAATTGAACACAACAGAGGAATGAGGAGAGAATTGCCACAGTGATGTCTTTGAGTGATTAAGTGAGGATGGTATCTAGAGCATAAGTGGAGGACTCACACTCAGGAGCACAAAGTGTTCCTCCAGTGTAACAGAGGGAGAGCTGAATATGTGGGTGCAGATACAGCTAGGTGGGTAGATATGGTGGTGGGAACATGAAGTTCCCTTCTGAGTACTTCTATTTTCTCAAAGAAAATGGAAGCAAGGTCATTAGCTGAGTGTAAGGATGGGGAAGGAAGTATTGGAAGAGAGGATAAGCTATGAAATAATATGGGAGTTAGGAGAGTGAATGGACTAGGGAGTGTAATGAGATTATCAGGCAGCTCTATAGCCCACTTGAGGTTGATGGTCATGCATTTTAAATGAGACCAGTTAGCATCAAGGCACATTTTTCTCCAGCAAAGCTCAGCCATGTGCATATGAGCACAGAGTAGGTGTAGGGGTGGATCTAACTATGGTTGTACTTTGGCCAAGAGGAGACAACAAAGTGAGAAAGGAGATGATGATAATGATGGATGAAAAGAGAAGTGATGACGTGAGAATGGAGTAAGGAACAATCCATAGATAGTAGGAGCAGTACATTGTAAGAGGTGAAGCGAAGGCTTTTTGGAGTTGGGGCACTAGAGAGGGCAAGCTGGAAAAATAAGAGGTGGTGGTTAGAGGGATGGATGCTTGAAGTTGAGGTTACAAAGGGACTTAAAGGATTCATAATGACAAGATCTAGCGGGATGTGTCCATGGAAGTGAGTGACAGAGAATGGTATAGATGAGATCTTTGAAATAGATGAAGTCAAGAAACTGACAGGCCAGAATATCAGTACTATGAGAATATTTAAATCACCAAGAATTGTCAGGAGCAATACTGGAGGGTGTGACAGCTGGGAACTAAAATTTCAAGGACTGGGGGTGTTGAGGAGTGTAGAAGGCTGACACAAGGAGAAGTGGCTGGTGGTGTGGGCCTTAGGACACATAATTCAAAGCAGGTGTGGTGTTTTTAGAGCGAAGGAAGCGAGGATAGCCTAGAATTAATAATTCTAGGCAAGATGTTTGCCATCTTGTCTTCTTTCCTCTTTACCCTTTGTTCCCTCTACAGTCTATCCTTTTCAGTCCGGTGCTTTAGGGATATATTGCTTCTTGGTTTTCTCTTCTCCTAAACTTTTTCTTATTGTGTTCAATTACAGGCACTTATTCTCAGCCCTAACATTAATACACATTAAAATCACCTGAAGAGCTATACTGATATATTTGTTCTGAGGTGAAGTCCAGGTACGCACAGTTTTTAAAGTGCTCTGGGTGATTCTAATGATCTGACAAGTTGAGAACCACTGTCCTAGGGAAGAGTTTGAGTAGGTTCGTCTTTGTGGACCCATGAATTTTTATGGAGAATGATTCATACTTTTCATCATATTCTTGAAAATATTTCTGACTCAAGAAGATTAAGACTAAGCCCCTTATTTTGTCAATGAGAAAACTTAACTGATTTTTTTAAGACTTTTTGATTGGGGATGGAGGTGGGAATTGGGAAAGGGGAGTTTGTTGAAATCTGGGAAGTAGAATATCAAATTAAGTAAAATTTGCTGGTGTTTTTTCCATAACACTCAGATTTTGAAACCTCCATGAAACAGAATCCATGGGGCAAAAACCACGACTCTGTGCGTCTAAGATCCTTTCTGTCCTCTCTTCCCACTCTCTAAAAATGCAAAATGTGCTGGTATAACTGACTCTTGGGTTCTCGATCACTGCTGGTTTCTGCGTAGGAGTGTTGCACACACCAGGCTCACTTAGCACCTGTGTTTTTATGATGTGAAAACTGCATATCCACCATACGAGCATTACCTCAAATTGTATAATTTTTTTCTCACAAAGTGGAAAAAAGAAGTTTCAGAATATGCATTCAACCTCTTTTGGCCTCCCATAGGAATAAGATCAGTTGAGAATGGGGTCACTGAAGTTGGACAGCCCTGTAGGCAGAGCACCCTCTGAAGTCGTGGTGCAGTGCACCTGCTTGCCTACTGTATCCACTCTCTTGTTCCTTCACTCCTGTGGCAGGGCTAGACCACCAGTGCACCAGGTTTTGTTAATTTACTTGCTTAATTAGTAAAATATTTGCCAATGTTAATTTGATGGTCCTGGTTCCTTCACTGCAGACCTTAGTCCTTTGATAAGGAAGGCAGGAAAGTCTTAGAACCGTGTACTTCAATTATAGCCCTTATCTTTATTCAGCCACCCTTTGCCTATTCAGTTGGATTTCTGAGATGCCCAAACCAAGCCCATGATCTTTCTAAGCAGTTAGCACAAAGACAATAAGGAACAATTTGTAACTTGGTAGGAAAGAAAGATTCCGGTGAAAGCAGTAACCAGAAAAAAATTCCTGAATTTATCTGCCTGAGTCAGGCAACTGCCCATCTCTGGCCTAGTGAGCACTAACACCTAATCGCCCCTGCATGTACTGGGGGGAAATAAACATGGGCAGATGTCTGCAAGCATGTGTGCGAATGCACTGGGTGAAAGTGCATGTGGCTTCTCCTTTCTCTCTTCCTTCTCTCCTTTTCTTTCTGTCATTCTCCTCACTTTTCTCTTTCAGCTCATAGTCCTCTCCACCAATCTCACACACACACCCGACTCCCACTCCCACATCTCATCCACTGACTCACGTTTTCAGTCACCCACACAGTTGCTCACTGTGCACTTCTACCGTATCGTTGCTGTCCGGGTGCCTGGGTTTTAAGCTCTTACCTGATTCTTGGCAGCAGTGGCCTACAAGTCTGCAGAGCAGCCAAAGCAACCACAGAACTGGGTTGACTTGTGACCCTCCCCACCCTTCAACAGAATTTGGACCAACTTTTGGAGGAGCCTACAATGACACGCACAAATTCAAGAAAGTAGGACAATTCTCTCCACGGTGAAATTTGCAAACGAGTGGTTCTTAGCTGCCTCTGATCCATGTTCTGTTTAGCCCACACAGCAGCTTAAAAATACTGTTAGGGCCACATTACCTTTAACAATATTGAGTCAATGTTTAAAGTTGGGGGATGTCACAATCTGTTTTACTTGACGCTGGGTCTGCATTCCAGCCAGGCAAACACTGGCTAGGGTTGATTAACTCCTATGCCCCTTAGCCAGGGCATCTCTCCCTCATTTGCCTGAGTCCCCACCACTGCCCAGCATCTTAGCTCCCTTTCCCTGCCTCTTCACTCATGTGTGCCGCCTGCCTGGCTCATGGAGGCATTTGTGCTGAGCACCTAAATTAGAACTAGCACAATGGTCCACTAGCCACATCTGACAAGAACCCAGACCTAAACTACCCAGTTGGTGGTTGTGAAAACCGAAAAGAAAGGGCAGCTTAGGGGTCTAGGCTGTTCCAAGCCTTTTGGTACAATATAAAGAGCATTTGGCTGGGATCTAAGTCCGAGCTCAGCTACTTATGGGTAGTTTTAACTTGGAGGATTCACTTAGCTGCTATGAACTTAAGTTTTCTTTTTTTTTTAAGTGGAAGTATTAACTGAAACATTGTGAGGATAAGAGATTTTATATATATATATGTATGTATATATATATGTAATAAAATACCTAGCACAATAAATGCTAGTAGTTATTCTTATCTGCTTCCCCGCCGCTTTCTGGCCTATACACATTCTTGAGTACTAATGAGTACACATGTACAATACTAATGCATCTACATCAGCGGGGACAGAGGAGGATGCCAGAAATATTGGCCAATAGTGCCAATATTTGTTGAAGCCAAACAAACTCATCTCTGGTGTCCCAGAGATTTCTGGGTGCCCCAAAGAGTGAGGCAAGCAGCACCTTGGCATAGCAGATGGCTTTCTGAAGTGTCTACAACCAGGACCTGAAACTCATCAAATGTTTTACATGTCTGCTATGCTGATAGACCAGGAGAGAGAGGCCTAGTATCTGAATTAGAGCAGTGGTAGTAGAGAAGAAAAGGAATGGATATATTTAGCAATCTGTAAGAATTAAAATTGATTGATGTGTAAAGAGAATGTTGGTTTTGTACTCTGTCAACTTAGCTAAACCAGAATTATGTTTCTCAGGATTTCCTTCTCTGTATGGTTCTGGGTTAGGAGGAGCCATGCATCTGGATGTGACTTGGAAGGAGGAAGTGAAACAGCAGCCATCATATCATCCCTGATCTGCTGGCTCTCCTGGGCCCTGGTGAGCCCACAGCCTGTCCAGCTCCCACCCAGCTCCTCCTTGAGCCTGTCCACATGGACATCTCTCAGACTAGTGGTATAGCCAGCTTTTCCTGCTCATCATCAAGTTAGATGCAGTGAGAGACAAACACGAGTTTCAGTTTTTCCTTATGGGTTCTAGTTTATCCTCACGATTCTAGTTTTTCCTCACTTTTCCCCAAGTATTTCCAGCTTTCCTTCCTGACTGCTGGCCCTGCTGGCCAAGAGTGACTCCAGGCCCACCACCAGATGGTTCACCAGGGTTCACAGAGACGGTTGCCACACGGAGCAAAACACCTTCCATGGACTTCAACTCCAGCCTTCTTCATAGTTCCATTCCAGCAGCTGGTTAGTGACCTTTCTCTGATCATTTTCAGTCCTTTATTTCCCTAGCTTTTCCCCATAATTGTGTAAGGTCTAATTCCTACAATAAATTCCCATGTCCATTATGTCCATGGTGGTTCTGCTTCCCTGATGGTTCTCTGACCACTTCGGGGAGTGAGAGAAGATGTTAGAAGACTTCCAGGTGTCTGACTTGGTGGATGAACTGGGTAGAAGTATATGAAGAATGTCCAAATGGTAGGTAGAGACACATGCCTAAGGCTCTTGGAAGGACTCCACTGATGCCTCTCAAAAGAACAGAAGAGACAATTGGATTAACCTAAAGAACCTAGAGACCTAAGGAAGCTCTCATTCCCACCCCAGGGCTCAATTTCATAAGGCTTCATCTCCAGGTTGTAAACTCATGCCCGCTACTAATCTGGCTGTGCAAAAAGAGATTCTTCTCTAGATAAATCTGTCTTTGGTGATATCTGAACACCACTGTCCTTGTAGAAGTAATGGCCAAAATATTTACCCTAGATCTATATTAATACAACTTCTTTACAATCTGTTTTTCTATTAGTTTGATGTTTTTATTTTTATTTCTATATGCCCATCATATGCAGCCTTAACAATCCTAACAGATTCAAAAGACTTACAGGATTTATAGCAGGGTGACTCTGGGACCTTAACACTGAACTTGTTTATGCATTTTGGAGGAAGGGTCTGCAATGGAAGGAAGTTCTCACCCACTGTCCTTTTACTCCTCTTCTTAAAGTTGGGGAAAATTACTAAGAAGAAATAGCTAACCTTGTTTGAAATATCCAGTTTATTTTCATGAGCCATTTTCAAGGCCTATCAAGATGGCCTCCTTAGTTTTCTCCTGCTGCTTATCAATTATACTGTCCACCACAGTTACGCACTTCCACCGTGGGAAGGAGAGGGAGATTCGAGAGATACGCTAGGAAAAGCAACTCTCTGTTTGGCCAAATCCCTGATTTTTAAATGATTTTAAAATGAAGTTTCAAGGCATAACTGATAATCATTGCATGTGTTTAAAGGATTTTTTTTCCAGATGGATTGGAATGACCCTATAGTGTATGAGCATTTTCTAAATATGCAAGATAATATATTATAACTTTGTTCCTAGAGTATCAGAAAGTTGCTTGGTCAGCTGATTGTTATCTGAGAATCAACTGAGAAAGGAAAAATAGCTCAGAGAAGTCTGAGCTATATGAGGTATGCACAATGTGTCAGGCGCAGAGATTTGCTCCTTGAATATATGGGCATACTCCCTCCCCAGGGCCTTTGCACTAGCTGTTCCCTTAGCTTGAGACACTGGGTCAACTTACTCCCTTCTTCAAGATTTTGTGCAAAACTTACCCTCTCTATAAGGCTACCCCAATAGCCCTGTTATATGCCAAACTTCTACCTGCCGCCTGTCTTCTGATCACCCTTACTCTACTTTTTCTTTTTTTCTGTTGCAATTATCCAACATCCTATATAATTTATTTATATACTATGTTTATGTCTATTTTCTGTATCCTCCCTCTAGAATGTAAGCTCCATGGGAGCATGTATCTTTGCCTTTTTGTCCTCTGATACAACCAAAGTATCCAAAACTGTGTTTGGCACATAGTAGGGGCTCAATAAATAGTTGTGGAGTTGAACTGGATGTTTATCCTAGATAGTGAGATCCAGCAACTGTAGTATAATGGGCTTTATTATGATACATTCAGAATTAGAAACAAAAGTACAAAAAGATAAGAAAAAGACTTAGTCGTGGAAGTTATCTCTCACATATATCATAATATAAAACAGAATTAAAGTGCTTACAGCTTTTGTGTCCAGAGGTGATTATTATTCAATGCCATGCCAAGATCATAGCCACCTTGTTGCCTGCACAATGGCAGAAGAAGCCTTCTATCTATCAAATATCAAAAGAGTCAAACAAATGTTTCAGAAGGGATGCTCAAGTACTAGCATCTGTAATCAGTTATCGTTTGTGGGTAACATTTAAGGATACTGTATTTTCAATACTTTAGATGCACTTAGACTTTAATAGCTATTGAATGCATTCAATATGGTAGGCACTGCCTAAGGTGCTTTACATGTTTTAACTCCTTTAATCTTCCCACCAGCTAGCAAGAAGATATTATTATTTTGCAAATGAAGAAACTGAGATACAGAAATGCTATCCAACATCCTCAGTGTCACACAGATAGTAAATGGACTAGCCTGAACCAGTTTGCCTCCTGGGACTGGTTTCTTTGGTGAGCATGTAGATGAAAAAAACAAAATCTCGGGGAATTTTTCTTTGCTTATTTGTGTTGTGACATGGTCTTCTCTTCCTCTGCTCCCCCTAGAAAAGTATTCTGTGTTTTCAGGATGGTTCCTGGGTTCCCCTTTGTTGTACAGAATGCAGATACAGTCATCCCTCAGTATCTGTGAGGGATGGTTCCAGGACCCCCTCTGATACCAAAATCCACGGATGTTCAAGTCCCTTATATAAAATGGTGTTGTATTTGCATATAACATATTTCAAATAGATTTCAAATCATACCTAATACAATAAAAATGTTATATAGATAGTTGTTATATTGCTTAGGGAATAATGACAAGGAAAAAAAGTCTGTACTGTTCAGTATAGATGCAGCCATCCATTTCCCCCTGCTCCAGCTCCCTGAATATTTTCAAATCAAAATTTGTTGAATCCATGAATGCAGAACCCATGGATATGGAGAGGGCCGACTTAATGAGAAAATGGAAAGCTGAAAAGATAGAGATTAACACAGATCTACGTAATAGAACTCTGTTCAAAGAAGAGAGCAACAAAAGTCTATTTGACTTGAGTTTATGGTATAGTTTTTAGAAAGATCACAGAGATGGATTTGGGGGTTAATTTGGTATCAAAGTAATATTAAGAATAAGATAGCAAAAGAAGATTTTAAAGAAATTTAGCTAAAAATTTTGAAGGTAGTTCCCCCCCATGTCACTTTTAGGAAAGACTGTTGTAAAGGTTTAAAAAGGTTTATCTATTTTTTTGGTGGCAGACAGTTGCTTCCTTGAATGAAAGTCTATATGAGATTGTATCTCAAAGTGATTGCTTGTATGGCGTATGTTTTGAAAAGAATGAAAATGGGTAATTGGCTCCACTATCACCCAAGCTTAACACGTTAACTGCCATGAAAGTTGTACTTAACTCACTCTAGTTTTGACCCCAGGGCCACCTGAAGCATATATAAAATGTGACTTATTGATCTTCTTATTGTTACAATTAATATTAACAATTTAATTCTAAAAACTTGTATTAAATGAATAGAAGTCAATAAATTTCATTTTTCTATTTATGTTGACCTTTAAATTACACTTGAAATTTTTATTCTATTTTTGTAATAAAACACTGTGGCCCCAAGGAAAAGTTTCTGAAGTTTTTGTTTGGCAGTCAATGTGTTAAAATCAAAAGCTATCTAATGTCTCCTCTATTGGCTACATATTGCTGCATAGTAAATCACTCCAAAACTTAGTGGCTAAAAACAGCAGTAAGCACTTCTTATGGCTCACAAGTTCATCCCCATGTGGACCTCCCTCCACGTCTTCTTGAGTGGCCTCCCAACATGGTGGCTGGCTTCTCACAGAGTGAGCCACCCAGGAGCAGGTAGAAGCCACAATGCCTTTTATGACCCAGCCTTAGAAGTCTTACACCATCACTTTCACCATATACTAGTGGTTACACAGGTCACCTTTAATGTGGGAGGCAGTCACCATGGCATGAATAGCAGGAGATGAGGATCACTGGGTCATCACTGGAGGGAGAGGGTCATCATAGAGACTAGTGACCATATTTCCCTTTTTCTTCCTCCCCAGATCCAAATAATCCCTTTGTAATAAGTATTCTTTCTTTATATCTTTTTCCGTTTCCAACATCTCTATTATTCAACTCCTATATTCTATCTTGTTATGGCCTGAGTAATACAATGCCCTCTTTACTAGTTTTCCTATCTCTAATCCACTCCATATTTCTTTTTACTACATCTGTCATTCTTTTTTAACAGAGTTTATTCTGTAATTATAGTTAGTTGTACACATTTCTATCCATTTATTTTCCACACTTGATTGAAATCTTTGAAGGTAGTGACTGCTTCATAAATTGGCAAATCTCCGCAGCTCTTAAACTGTGCCTCAGAGAGGTATGATAAGGGGAAAGGCAGTAGAGCATAGTGATTAGCATATGGTTGAGCCAAACAAATGCTAAGTTTGAATCCCAGCTCTGCCACTTGTAAGCTGTGAGGTCTCTGGCAAGTTATTCAACCTCTCTGAGCCTCTGTTTTCCCATTTCTAAAGAGCAAGTTAATAATAATTATTAATTTAATAATAATTACAATGATTGTTATAATTGTTTATTAGTAGTAACAAATATTAAAGTAGTTAATAATGTCTGCCTTTCAGAGTGTGAGAATTAGATAAATGATGTGTGCAATGTGCTTGGCATCATATCTTGCACATACTAAATGATTAATAAGTAGTAGCCATTTATATGATACATAGTGCATTTAATAGTTTTTGAATAAAGTAATACTGAGGAAGGGACTATTTGGCCTGAAGGCCCTGCCTCTGGAAGTTCTCTTTCTCCAGTTTTCAGGGGCTTTCTGCAGAGTTCTAGAGCAGCACCATCCAAAAGAACTATCTTCAATAAGGAAATATTCTATATCTGTACAGTTCCATAGGATAGCCACTCAGCACATGTGGCTAAAGAGTACTTGAAATGTGGCTAGTATGAGGAACTGTGTTTTTAATTGTATTTACTTTTAATTACTTTTAATAAATTTAAATTGAACTAGTCACATGTAGTGAGTGGCTACATATTGTTCAAGACAGTCCTGTAGTCATCACAGCACGGTGGGCATCTTACTAGACCTTCTTTCCCTCTTCTTTATGGCCATCTGTGGTGCTATAAAAACTGCCCTGTAACAATCTGAAGTTGAATGATTACAGACAGAGCCAGGAGAGTGATATAATTCCACTACTCAAGAAGTATTGACTCATGTACACTCTTTCTGTGCCCACAAACCAAGCATGCTGGAGAATAAAAAGAAGATAGGACTTCTGTTTTGAGGAACATATGATGAACCAGGGAATTCGAATTGCATACGCACTAGAAAAGATCTTGGGTTAATATGGTAAGTGAAAGAAAATAATGAGCATATTATTGCTCTTTATGATTTTATTGTCAATAGAAACCATTTTAATGTAATCCTACGTACAGCACCCTCAACATCTCATCCCCAGGTCATCTGGCTCATGTTGGGTTTAATCTTTATGAAGCCCTATGGCATAGATGGGAAAACTGAGTCTCAGGAAGGTTGGGAAGCTTACCTGGGAAGGCCATGCTGTAAGCAAGTACAGGCTTGAGCCCAGGACTGTCATGATCCAAAGCCCATTTCATCAACCTTTCTGCTCTACTGTCATTCTTTATAACATGGCCTTCACATTGCTTGCTTGGTTTTGAGTGTCCTTGTGTGTAATTTCTTTTTCTCAATATTATTTTAGCTATACAATTATATGTATTGATTGAAGGAAAATTTTTAAACATAGAGAAGCAAACTCAATAAATAAACACAGTTTAAATTTGGCGTTAGTGTAGCCTGGTTTACCTATTGTCAAGAGTAATCACAGAACATAACTTACAGTGTCCTATCCTGCTTACCCTGTTTCCACCTGAGAGAGGGGGACAGCCCAGTGTCAACTGGAAGCTTACCTGTTTTTACAGGGGTCCAGCTCTCCATGTTTCCTCACATGTGCACAATGCAATGTCAGAATCTGAAGGAAACATACTGATTATTTCACAATTCTAGGCCAATTTCCTCATTTTCAGAGGAGAGGACTATAGAAGGCCCAGGAGTTTGATAACTTGGCCATGATGATTCTCAAGAAGGTAAAATTATTCCTCACCAGAGAAAAGGCAGCAAAGCATTCAGAAACTCCTTTATGCATGTACAGATTATGTTTTATTTCATGGTATTCCTAAATCCATTTGTTCATAAATTCAAAGTGACAGTCTACAGAGAGCCGCTACTGCCATCTGTTGGTGCTGGTTAGAGTTGATGCATGTCTGCCTAAGTGCATAAAATGGTTCATATCTATGAAAGTCCTTAAGCTGAAGTTCATCACAAGAAGAACCTCAGTGTTCAAGAAACAAGGGAAAGGTAGGGAGAAAGGGAGGAAAAGAATGTGGAGTCTGACAGATCTAAAAAGAAAGAAAAAGAGAAAGAGAGAGAAGCAGGCATGTGGACTCAGACAGACCTGGGTTCAAATCTTGTCTGTGCCTCATGCAAGAAGTGTGACCACTTTCCTTCTAGGTTTTCCATTTGCAAAATGATGTAACATATTTTTCACAAGGATGGTATAAGAATTAAGTAAAGAATGTGTATTACTTCAAGTAAATGCTAGCCCAAATCCCAGTTGCCTAACACAGTAGTAGTTTATTTCTTGCTCACGTCGCAGTTTAAAGTTAGTCCTCCTGATCAACAGACAGGTCTCTTCCAAATGGTGACTTGGGACCAAGTTCATTTCATCTTATGATCCTACCGTCTTCAACTTGGGCTTCCAAGTTCACCTTGGAGCCCCACATCCACCCAGCAGAGCAGGAGGAGAGGCCAGGAAGGTTTGCAAAGGAGGTTTTTATGGGCCAACCCAGGAAGCTATATACATTCTTCTACACCCATTCCATTGGCCAGAACTCAGTGTTGTGATTTCATCTAACTGTGGGAAGACTGGGGAACACGGTCCCACAGTCTCTGGCATAGCACACCAATTCATGAATGCTTGAAAAGCAATTAGCTCAGCTCCTCCTTCAAGGTAAGTGGTCAAAAATGGTGGTAGACACAGTTGTTAGTAACAGAAACATAAGCAGCACAGTAATGCAGCTGTGCATTTTTCTTTATATATATTGTAATACTATTTCTATTTTTCTCAGTTTTTAATATGACACATATGAAACTAAGAGGCACTGTGGTGTGGTGAAAATAGCGTCGTCTTGGAGATGTGGCTTCTAATCCTGTGTGATCTTGGACAAATCACTCAGACATTCTGAACCTCATCTCCAGTTTCCTCATCTGGAGAATGATAGGGTATCATATCATAGTGAAGTCTCCCCCAACCCTGTCTCCCGAGATGTAAAGCTTTTTACGTGGAATTAATGCAAAAACAAAACAAAATATGAAGTGACTCTCAGAATAGACAAGTGACAGAACACAATTCTTGGAAGGACTTAGATGGGGATGATTCCTGAAAGAGAAACAGCTTTAAGCCAGTTGTTGGAGGAGGTGATAGTCCTGAACAGTGGGAATGAGGTATGGAATGCTGTGCAAGGAAGTTGTGAAGAGGACCATGCACAAGAAGACTATGGGGAAGGGAGCATGGTAGGGAGAAAAGCCTGGCTGAGAAACAGAATGTGTTGGGGTAAGAGTGGAGAGTGAATTAAAGACATAGTTTAATAGGTGGCGGGGAAGAAAAAGTTAATGATAGGCTGCTGGGCTTACTAGGTCATTTGATCCCAGTAGGAAACCAGTTGTGTACTTTTGGATTGGCAAGTGACATCATGAAAATCTACTAGTCATTATGAGAAGAAATCTGATTAGATCGTAGCACTTGACATGGCAGTGCCTTTTCTTAAATTGCTGAACTTTTAAAGTTTAAATTCCCCATTGAAAATTCTTCTTCCAAATAAATATGTTAGTTGCCTGAATTCTGTACCCATTTCAAGGAACAAGAAAGAGCTTTACATGGTAATGAAGAAAAGATGAGGGAGTGCAAAGAATCACATAGTGTATGTTGAATGAGAACCCTCATTTTTCTGTTTTATTTTACTTTTTAAGTCAAGGATAAATATGTAGGTAAGACATGAGTCAGAGCAAACTCAGAAAGTACCTAGAAGCCTTCAGCATTTGAAGCATGCTAGCTAGTTTCATGTGGGTGAAGTATGGTTTTCAAGAAGACAAATTGAAAATAGAACTTGTTTAGATTTTGCCATTCTCTAGGAGAACTTACAAGGATGTTCAGTGAACCATAAGGGGGAAGAATTTCTTCTTGGTAACTGCTATAGGGAGCCTTGTTTGGAGAGAATATAGCCCCAGAGTGGACCTTGAGCACATCACAGTTATTCTCTGGACCAAGACTGGCTAGAAAATGGACGAAGACTGGGGAGGAAATGTCTTAGCTGAGGTAAGCACGAACAGAAGTCCAGTCCAATCCTCAAACCAGGTTTCTAATAAAGGTTTCTGTCACACCCTCGAGAAACAGAGCTTTGAAATGCTCATGTTTCTCGAGAAAAGCCGTAGGAAAGCTGTTGGATGATGTCCTTGACTCTCCTTCCACTCTAATAAGCTCTTGAGAAGCACTTTGCGTTTTTTAAGAAACAGATTACATTTTAGATGCATAACCATTTGTTATTTACTACATATTAATTTATTTAAACAAAATATTTTACTATTACATGACCACATGACTTTGGCAAGTCACAAGTCTTTTCTGGGCTTCAGGCTTCAGTTTTCTTCTTTGTGAAATACGGGGACTAGATTATATAATCTCCAAGGCCTCTTCCTGCTCTAAAATGGTAAATTCAAATTCAGACAACTTCCTCTTTCTGATGAAGTAACATGCAGCTTGAAATTACTTTATCACGTCGTTCTGAAATCTCCATCACTCTTAATGTATAGGAAAAAACCAGCAGACCATGGAGCAAGTGCTGAGGGAATGATCCTCCACTCAGTACAACAGCATGTTGTGGGGAGCACTGAGCTCAGAGCTACCTCCCTTTCACCCCCAGGACGGGAAAGGACAGGAGCCAGAGTCCTCACCTTCACACTTTTTAGAAACACCAACGTTTTACAGTGGCTCTATGACAGATTCTCTGGCTGTACACACTTTCGAGTTTGGCAATAATTTATTTGCTATCTATTCTTATTCCTTATTTCAATTTGATATTTTTAATGTTCTGCCTCTCTCTCAGAAGGTAATTTCCTCTAATGCAGGACCATATCCTAAATAGAACAATTTTATACACAATGTCCAGGACAGACTATGTGATAATAATATGATAGATGATGAGAGCTAAAAACAAAACAAAACAAAAAAACCCCTCAGAAGTTTAGAGCTGGGAGAGATTGTATAGCACCACTGTCCAGTATGGAAGCCATTGGCCACATGAGGCTATTTAAATTTAAATTAATGAAAATTAAATTAAATTAAAAATTCAGTTCCTTAGTCATATAACCATTCAACAGGCACACGTGGCTAGTGACTACCATTTTGGACAGCATGAGTATAGAACATTTCCACACAACTAATCATAGAATCATATTTGTAAGAGATGTCAGGGATCTTGGAAGCCACTTAATACATTCTTCTATCCAGGACGGTTCAGATATTTCCAGTACCAAAGAATGTATCACCTTACAAGGTGCCCCATTCCACTTCTGGAAAACTTTATATTAGAGAGTTCTTCCTTAAATGGGATCAACATCCATATCCCTATAACTTCTGCTCTCTCTCAATATGACAAATATAACAATTCTCACACCTGGAACTTCATCAGCATCAATGCCAGTTATTGTGTCTCTACTTAGATTCTTCTTTTCCAGTTAACCTGTGCCACAGGTGAGGAGACTGAGGCCTGGAGGAGATAGCACACTTCCCTGAAGACCCCATGACAGAGCTAAGACTGCTGGTGTCTTCCAGGCAAGCCATACTGCTTTCAAGACTCACAACTAATTAATTAAAGAATGTGTGTACATAAATTTATAAAGTTCAAGTTCTTGGTATTTTATCTTTCCTTCAATGTTTTTTGTTGTTGTCATCCCATTGTTTTATTCTCTTTTTGCACTGTAGGCTTTTTAAGAGACTCTAGGCTATTTCTTCCCCAGCAGAGCAAAGATTCTTCAGACTCTCCGTGAGTATTTTAGAACATAAAACAATTGCCCTCATCCCCACTCCAAATAACACCAGGTGCCAAGAATAGAAATCACTGAATGGCTTGCCTCAGTTTGAGAGTTCTTTTGAGAGTAAAAGAGGAAACTAGATCAAGGACATACTTCCAAATGGTGTCTACAAGAAAGGATGATCACATACTCAGTAAGAAAGAGCATCTGCTTCTACACGACGGCAACCCTGCAGGTGAGATGGTCATGTTAAGTGTCAGTTACAGCTTCAGATCTGTTCAAATTGCTCATTGAAGTGTGGGGTCTGTGCTGGGGCAACAAAGATGATTGAAACATTGTCTTTGCCATCCAGCCAATAAACAGTTATCAGCCTAGATGACTCCATTGAGCACCCCGATGGGTGTGTTTCAAAGGAGCCAGCAGGTCAGTCTTAGAGGTCAAATAGTCACAGGTAGTTGCTGTTACAACAGAGCACCCCCTGAGAGTCACTAAATAAGGAGATCCACAGACCAAGCTTCTTAGGGAAGAAGATTCTCTGACCAAACCAGCCTGGGCCCAGCAGGGAATCCGGCACTGTGTAAGCAGCTATTTTCTTTAGAAACAAAACAGCTGGTACCTGACCCATTTCATTAACTTTGGCGAACAATCAGAAATAATGCTACTGTCTGTACAGAACCGTTTCTTCCTTTTGCAAAATCACCAGCCTCTACCACCAACCATTCCCCTCAATACCCAGTACAGTCTATGTACATGGTTGGCTATATATTGTATATACGTGTGTGTATATATATTAATATATGCACATATACACATGCATACACATACACATACACATACAACACTTTCTTTGGATTAGGTAGGATTTTATGTGAAATAATTATATTTAATATATTTGTGTATGTATACGCAAATAGGTATGATTTTATATGTTATATGTTAGTGGTCTTATAATTTATACATAAATGCATATTCATATAATGCATATTTCTAGTCATGTACACTTATAAACATCTAATATTTTATATAACACACATGTATGTTTGTGTATGCGCACATACACATTGAGGACATTTCTGAAAGGATACCCAAGAAATTTTTTGTGGCAGTTGCCATGGGTAGAGTAGAAATGGGGATCTTGGGGTTAGAGTAGGGAAGGATATAGTTTTATTTCATTTTATACTTTTTTATATGCTATAATTTTGTATACCGTATATTACTTGTAATACTACAAAATATTTTTATTAATATTTGGATATACTAAGGACACCATCGTCTATCTTCACCCCTCATAGTGAGTTCCAAATTGCAAATAGAATTAAAAGATCTTGTTCCAGGCTGGGTTTGTCAGGGTGTGTTACCTGAGACTATTTAAGTTGTTATGGTTTTTTCCACATCTGATGGTCCAGGACAACTTGGCCCAATATAAGATCAAATGAGATGATATATGTGACTATGTGACAATGCTTTGAAAACTGTAAACTCCTGCATGTAGGTCCATCACAATGGCTATTGGAGAGTGCCCAGAACTACTGAAATCACCTAGGTCCTGGTCCTCTTCTGCAGCCTGTTTTGAAAAGAAATGAGAGGTGATTGTAGTACAGGCTAAGGTAGGTGAGGGTAGAGTAGGAAGCCTCCAGATGTGCTGATGTAATCCACATCTCCTTTGGAGGGATGCTTCTGTCTGACATGAGGCCTGAGCTGCCATAACTTCCCCCTATTCTTAGCCGGTGAGTGAAGACCTTTGCTGGGACAATGAAGTATCATGCAGGGTAGTTTCATGAAAATATGGTGAATTCATGTCTCTTTGCCCAAAGGCTGAGCCACCTCCACTCTTTTTCCATTCTCCTTTATTGACTCTCTTGAATCCTCTTGTTTAATTTATTAACTCAACCAACATTTATTGAGTCTCTCCTCTATGCCAGGCACTGTGCTCAGTCCTGGGGACATGAGGTGAATATGATATAGTCCCAGCCATCAAGGTATTCACTGTTCATAGTGGATAAGGGCATGGAAAGAAACAATTGCAATCCAGTGCACTGAATATTATGGCAGAAAGATATGCAGAGTATTGTGACGGTGACTAGCCACGCTAAGGGAAGAGGAGAGACATTGAAGAATGGGTAGGCGTTTGCCAGACAGGGATTTTGAACAGACAGAGCAGCATGAGCAACTGCAGAGAGGCTGGAAAATGCAGGAGGGAGTCAGAACAAAGTGAATAGTTGGGTTTGGCTGAAATATAGAGTGAGGACAAAGTGACAGAGACAAATCTAAAAAGGCTGAGCAGAGTCAGGTTGTAAACGGCATTGCGTGTTGTACTAAGGAACGTGGACTCTACTCAGTCGGCAATAAGGGGCTGGGGAAGATGGGAATGAGATCATTTGATTTTACACCTTTTGTGAAAGAAAACTTATATAGGTACACAGTTATTTACTTTTAAGAGGTTAATAATTTATTCATTATAAGAGCCTTTTGAACCTACTTATTTTATTGCAATGTGGAATTTGCCATTTATATTCTTTCTGTTTCTCTCAAATAATTGTACATGTATGTGTGTGTGATGTATACATGCATTTATCTTAATATTTTCTATTTCCCTTTTTTTTTACATTTCCTGTGTGCTGAGCTAGGGTATTTATTCTTCTGAATGATGCAATGGGTTAACAAGATAATATATCAGGAAGGAAATCTTTTAAGGTACAAGGACCTTGACACTACCTTTTCTTTCGGTTTGATTAAACAGATGGAATTCCACGCAAGTGGAAAGTTGTGAAGGCGTACACCTGTAACATATACAACATCAGTGAGCAAAAGTGGTGGGAAGTCACTTAAAGGAAAGGCAGCAGAATGGTTTCTAGCATCTCATTCTTTACCAATAATATGCTACTGCTTTGAGCCTTATTGTTCAAAATCCAAGTTTGGTACCAAAAAAAGTGATGCTTTTACTTGTGAAATGTTAACACTCCTAACCATCAGAGAAAGGAGTGGGTGATTGCCTGGAAAACGACTCATACATTCTTCGAACATTTCTCTCAAACAGTAATTATTTTATGAACATGTAGAGGGCACTGGAAACTATAGTAAATGTGGGGTTTTTTTCTGAATAAAAACTACTGAAATTTTTGATAAGGATTATGCTTCATTTTGTATAGAGACACTACAGAGATATCAAACGTCAACCAAAATTTTAAGTGTAATATTTTGGAAAGTTTGGCATGACCTAATTTTAGTTAACTGGAATATTTCTAATTAAAGATGAATATTTTTGAAGTGACAGAATGCTTAAAGGACACTTTCTTTCCAACTAATTCTTACAATATTGAAATGAGAATTTATGAAAAACAATAATATAAAGATCCAGATTTAACTTTCTTCTTCATTTGTAAAAAAGACATAAATCTTGCCAATTTGACTAGAACCTATTTTTTTCTGCTTAGTTGCATTTTTATAGTACACCAAGTTACAGAAATTATCAGCACTACAGTAAATATTTTAACATCATATTAAGTTTAGATACATTGTTTTAAATGAAGAAAAAATGTAGGTCAGTTTAGTAAACAGGAAACTTACTTAATGGGTATATGAGTTATGATCCATTGGTAAATCAAACAGTGAAGGAAGAGCACATGTTTTAGAAAAGTATCTGCCATCCAGTAAAACAAGAAATTTTGATTTTTGGGTATTTGACACTTCTACCATTATTGTGTACTGGATATCCCTTTATTTCTTTTATTTGGTGGCACAAGTGCTTTGCAGCCATAGAGAATGCAGATGGCTTAATTATTTGCCATCACTGATATTCATCAGACCCTGAGAAATAGCCGGCTACTCAGCAACAGTAAGCAAACACTTAGGAGGAAACCACTTCATAAAATGCAGGTCAACGTCCACAAGAGGACAGTTTTACTGCAAAGCACCATATAGAATAAAAATTGCTTCCAAACAGAGGAATGCTTGAGAAATAATGCTGTTGAGGAAGGGAAGGCACAGAAAGGAGCTTACACAATCAAAATTACACGGTGTAGAGGAAAATGCAAGGATTTGATTGCCCTGCGTTTCAATCCCAGTTTCAATCCCTGCTAGAAAAAGTCACTTAAACTCTTTGTACCTCTGTCTTCCCACATATAAAATGGGAGGAAGGATGCATATTTTATAAGATTGGTACGCTCTCTTTGCAATTCAGAAAAAAAAAAAAACATTGGTACAAGTATTAAATAAGTGAAAAGAGGTAAGTGCTAAGCTCAGTGCCCGGACTATAGAGGGACTCATTAGTTTCCCTTCCTAGTATTTCCACTTAAAACAAATTAATGAATAAGTTTATACTGATTAGATGCTTTAACATAATCACCTACTCGTTGACATGTGCACACGCGACATACTTGGGCCTCCCACCTTGGGTGAACATCAGGGGAATCATTAGCCTCCACCCCAGGCTGCTCTAGAAGCCTCACATCTTGAGATTTTCCTGCCCCACCCCCATCATAATTCAGAAACTTCAGATGAATTCTCTGAGCTACATCAGTTTATAATTATGTTCTGCTCATCCAGAGAAAACCAAGGGTTTTTAAATTCTTTCAAGAGTAATTGAAATAATCCACAGAGTCCTCCTTTTCTGTGAGCTTTAATTTCCCTCACCGCCTTCTCCCATTTAATAATTATAATGGTAACAGTAAACACAATGACAGCTGTCATTTAGTGAAGGCTTGCTACATACCAAACGCTGTGCTAAGTCTTTTATGTATATTATCCTTCCAACAATTCAAAGAGATAGGTCTTTTTATCCACACATGTGTTTCTTGATAGCAAGAACCATCCCTCAGGGCAAACTTCCTGAAAGAGCTGGAACTCCCTTAGAAGCACATTTCCTGGACATCCTGGTTCTGCCCGCCAGAGGTGCCCCTACTTGCAGAGATCGTGTTTGTCTTCTACGATCAGAGAGAACATGAACACCCGGGCACACAGTGAGTTCATTCCCTTTGGTCATGTTCTACGTCTATACTTTCCACGTCCTTCCCCTAAGCCTAGGATGGAGGAAAAACCCTGTTGGCCCAATTTGAGGCCTTCCTGTCAGCCCAGAGGGTTGTCACCTGGTTCTTCTTAGCCCTTACAATGTCCTCTTGACTCTCTTACCTCTTCCCACTGTGCATTTTTGCTGTATATTGATTCCACACCTCCCTAAATCAAACCAACGGAGATGAATCCCTCCCTGTATATAACAAGCACCCTCACAAAAAATAATCTTTCTCATGCCCATAATATTGGATATTACAGAGAAGATAATGACTGAGGTTCAGAGATAACAAATAACTTTGCGTAAAATGACCCAGGTAGTTACAGCTTGGAATATGACTTGGACCTTTTGACTTCAAATATACTATGCTATTCTGATTCCTGATCTTGTCAACTCTTTTTTTTTTGAGATAGAATCTCACTCTGTTGCCCAGGCTAGAGTACTGTGGCATCAGCCTAGTTCATGGCAACCTCAAACTCCTGGACTTCAGCTAATTTTTTTGATTTTTAGTAGAGACGGGGTCTCACTATTGCACAGGCTGGTCTCAAAACTCCTCAGCTCAAGCAATCCTCCTGCCTCAGCCTCCCAGGGTGCTAGGATTGCAGGTGTGAGCCACCATGCCCAGCCCTTGTCAACTCTTAATATATTTCCAGGAATGTCAGAAATCAGACAGTATATTCCCTTACCTCATTTAAATATTCAATTCTGTGGAAAATGTTTTATATTATCAAGATATTTACCAATATTCATAAATAGTAGCAATTAGCAAATTTATTGAATGTTGAATGCTAAGGAACATCAAGTACTGAAAACATTTTAAAAGAATGATTCACTATCATTACTAAGAAACTACGAAATTAAAAAATGGGGATGATTCACTATAGAAAGTATAATGAGACTTTGAAATAGACTGTGTACGAATCATAAATTATAAAAAAAAAAAGAGAGAGAGAGTGAAAAAAAAACCCTTTGTGGTTGCTTTTCTTACAACTGAATATCATTTTACTAGAAAAAGGCTTGGCTGACCTATTGATTCATCCCGGACGGATGCTATATTTCATTTTATGTATTTTTTTAAAGATCTAAAGTTTTAAAGTTCATTTTAATAATTTCGTTTCTCCTCCTTCTCCTTCTACTGCTTCTTCTCTTTCTCTTCCTTCTCCTCTTCCTTCTCCTCTAATTTTCTCTTTTCTTTTCATTTTTGAGGGGTATTAAAATTAGTTCATATAAAGGAATCATATATTGTGCTATAAAATTAATATTTATCAAAATGAATTTTACGTTTGGCTTTATTTGTCCTTTCTTTTTGTCTACAGATAATGCCTATAATTTTTCTCCAAGGAAGATAAAGATGTTAGAATGATCTTCCTCTAAAGGTAGAATGGGAGTAGGGTCAGTGCTGACAGGTTATGAATTCATTCTTTAGGGAAGTTTCCAAGCTTATGTAGGATACTGAATTAGTCAGGGTTCTCCAGAGGAACAGAAGCAACAGAATAGAATGTGGGCAGATAAATATATAAGTGGATCTATCTACATTTATATCAGAGAGAGAGAGAGAGAGAGAGAGAGAGAGAGAGAGAGAGAGAGAGAGAGATTTTAAAGAATTGGCTCACACAGGATTGCAGAGACTGGCAAGTTCAAAATCTGCAAGTAGGCCATCAGGCCAGAGATCCAGAGAGGTCAGTGCTGCAGTTCAAGTATGAAGGCAGTCAGTCTTCTGGCAGAATTCCTTGTCTTCAAGGGAAATTAGTCTTCTTCTATTAAAGCTTTTAACTGATTAGATGAGCCATACACACATGATTGAGGGTAATCTGCTTTACTCAGATTCTGCTGATTTAAATTTGAATCTCATCCAGAAAATACTTTTTTACAGTACAGTAACATATAGAATAATGTTTGATTAACTATCTGGGTACCATGGCCTGGCCAAGTTGACACATAAAATTAAGCACCACAGATAGGCAGATACTCCCTGTAGACAGATCATTGCCCCATCCCAATTTCAACCTGGTCAGAATAAGTAGACTGGTCCCATAATAAATTGTATCAGACACACTCCTCTTCTTTCCCTGGTTTAACCAGAAATATTTGTGATTTTTACAAACTAAAATCTGGTTCCCTACATTTATGGGAATTTGGAAGGGAAATTATTGCCTCAACTCTAACTGAAGTGTTACAAATCAATAGTAATTATTTCTTCCAAGCTCTAAAGATTTGACAATTCCCTCCCCATTAGTCACTATGAACAAAAGTGTAAATCTATGGGGTTATGGGAGTCACATTCCTAGCATTTTTAAATAATACCAGTTCTCCAATTCCTTTCTTTAAACTTCTATATTGATTTGTCCCTTACTCTAACTTACAGGTGTAAGAATAGCCCAACAGGAATTGAATCAGAGCTGGGAAAATGTAACTGGTTCCATGAATAAATTTTAATGATCCCTATATATTTTTTTTATAATCTTCTCCTTTAACTAACTACTTGAGCTTTTGAGTTGTTTCCCAGAAATAGTGGATTTTATGCAAGACAAAGGAGTTGAGATTCTGAACACTTCAGGGCAAATTTCCTGATGCCAAGACACACAATCCCCCACAACCTGTCCCCAGTGCACATAGCCTCTTGTTAATTATACCATGACTTGCCCAAAGGCATCTGGCCCCTCCTTAAAAAGCCCATGATCTCTATTAGAGAAATGGGTTTGAGGCAACTTCTCCTGTTCTTCCAACAAGACATCTCCTGTATTAAAAAATTATTTTCTTCCTTGACAATCCTTCTTGTCTCAATAATTGGATCTTTGTGCAACAAGCAACTAGATCTAGGCTGAAATCCCCTTGCAGTTTTGATAACAATTATAGGGGCTCATCTGGATGGTGTTGTCTTGGTTCCGTGCGGAGATATCAAAAGCCTGCCTTAGCAGCTGCCTGGCCATATCTGCCGGAGGGTGGCTTTGGAGTCTCCTGCCAGCTGGGCCAGGTCTGGCATCCAGTGCATTCATGATTGCCTCCTAATTGACTCTCGACTGTCTCCGAAGAGAGGACCTCGGGACATTTGCAACCAGACAGTGAGTGATATTTGAAGGTCCCTCAAAGTGAGGGATGCCCCTCTCAATTTGGGGGATTCTGAGGGAATTCCCATTTGTTTTGGGTTGGATAAGCCTCCCACCATTTGTGAGAGTAGGAACTAACCTAACTATTTTGATTTGGTACTCCCAGGGCTTAGTAGATGAAACTACAATTTATTTGTTTGGAACCTCTTGAATTTCTCTTTATGTTGAATGTTCATCTGTATTGGTGTGTGGCACATAAATGTGGAGTCTGTTAAGCTCTTTGTCTTTATTTTCTTTTTCCTGTCAGTGGTTTTATAGGCACAGCCCAAGGTCTGGGAGGTTGAAAGACACCTGTGACAGTAGTTTCTCTTGTGGCAGGTTCTAAGATCTGAAAGGTTAAAAGACACCTCCATCCTAAGGTCTGGGAGATGAGAATACCTCAGGTCTAGGAGATTGAAAGACAGCTCCATCAATGGAGGCAACCTGGCCAAGATGTGGGGACACCTGCTGTTGGACAGGGAAAGAGGAACAGAAACATAACGTATACAGATTTCTGTGGAACTTCAGAGGATCTCATGGCTAGAGTTCTGAGATGAAAGCTCTTGAAACTTTGTGTGCATGTGGATGTGTTTAGATATGTTTTGTGTATGTACATGTATTATATGTCTACATGGTACCAAAATCGGCTTATAAATAAAAAGACTTCTCATAAATTAAATAAATAAGCCCAAATGCTTTTCAAGTTCATATGAATTTAGTAATCTTTGGTAAATAAGCTTGTTTTAAAAAATTATTGCCTGGGTTGACTGGTCATTTTTATATTTAACGGTGTCAGGTTTGACACAAAGGTTATACAACTAAAAACCCAGCCAAAAAAAAAATCATCTGTATTTGTATGATTTTTGATAAATAAGACTAATTTAATATTGGTTTAATAAAAACAGCTAAATCTCCTGAGTTACTGGCAAAAATATCCACGTGTTCAACTTTAAGGTTCTTACTCAGGTACCTAAACAAAAATAAATGTCAGTAAATTAGAATAAATAAAACATCAAGTAAATAGGAGCGCAAAGACAGAAACTTATAGTCAACGGTTTATGAAGATATTTTGGTTTTGGTCTCTTAATTCTAGTTGTAGATACCATGTCTTCCACTGACTTTACTGTCTGTGGAAAGGTACACACAAAATCGGTTTCTGACTCACTCTATCATCTGATATTAACAGTACTGTTAGGGATTTAAAGCTGCCCTAGGAGCTGTGGTTACAAGAATATAAATCAAATTGGAGGCTTCAGTTGTCTTTTTGGTCTGCCTCACTCTTTATTTGTTGTGAGTACTGGTTGCAAGCTAGCCTGTTATGTGTACATTGTGTTGCCTTAGCAAAGGCCTTTGCCTAGAAAAATTTTAAAAACAATCCTCAAACTGTTAATTTTTGTATAGCAATTTATTTTAAAATGGTTATTCTGAGAATCCAAAGAGAATCTCAAAGCAATCTTATTCTTTGGAATAATTACATGTAATTGAATTTACACTTAAGTAGAAAAATATTTTGAGACCAGTTAGATTGTTTTTAAAATAGCTTGATCTTGATACTTATGCAAAAAATGTTATGACTTTGTGTCACTATTTGAGTTGCTAAGGATTGATGTTAGAGGTTTATTAGGTCTACAGTCAGGTGATGTCATATCAATAAATTTTATTTTGTAATGTTGGTATTTTAGAATGATCTAATTAGCTAGCATCTTTAAACAAGATATGTTCTAAAACTTCTATATTTATAGAATTTAGAAAAGATGTTACATTATTCAAAATAGCAAGTCTTACTGGAATATTTGTTAACACATTTGTTATCTTGGTAGGTATTTTTAGGTCTAAAAATAATATTTGAAATTATATTTTGTGATTGTTTCTTGGTCTATGTTTTAAAATTCTTTTCCTTCCCTTTTTCTCCAATTTTGTTAATGAAAATATTTTCGGATATTAAATTTGTTTAGACATTGAATGATTTGTTGAGGGCACAATTAGTCACATTGGTTGTATATCTAATATTCACAGGCTATAAAAATGGTTAATAGGAAAATAATTTAAAGCGATAACTAGAATCTAAGTAAACTACTAAAATAAATTAGGTAAATGTAAATGAGATAAATGCAATGACAGGCAATTCAAGATTTCTTGCTTCCTAGGTTTTCACTAAGGTTGTGTTGCTAGGAGTTAAAATTTCTGATTAATGTATGTGATACTAAATATAAAGTGAGCCAAAAATAAATAAATAAGATATGTTTTTATAAAGTAAATTATAAAAATAGGCATAAAATGCATCCTTTATTAAAAAGAATAATTTGTTTAATTTGGAGATTATTTAAAAGTTTTTATAAAACAAGATTTAAAAAACTAATAAATAGGAGAGAAAGATGTGAAGAAAGTTATAAATATGAAGACATATTTTTTATAAATAAGGTTAAAAAGAGAAAATATAACTTTATATGAAAAGAGATCCTATATGGTAAATTTTTGGTCCTAAAGTAAAATGACTGGTTATTTAAGAAAAATTTAGGACAAATCAAAAAGTCCAAGTATGTCATAGATGGTCTATGTAAGTCATGATGATATTTGTAAAAATTTATTAAGGAAATTTATATGTGATCAAGTTGGCTATAATTAAAAGGAAAAATTTTAGGTGAAAACAACAAGGTTCTCTTAAAATATTAGTTTGTTTTTAAAAAATTACAGGAGTTTCTAACCCTAATTCTTTATCCTGCTTCTTTTGAAATTTTTCAGATTTATATCTCAGAAGTTCAATTTTTGTTATCTTACTGCTCTCAGCTTTTCCTCCTCTTGAAAAGAAGGCCTGAGATGATAACCCCCTTCTTCAACCTTTGAATCAGATCCTGTAAGTTTTCCCCCTCTGGTTCTAAGTCTCCTGTTAAGGTCCCACACTGAAATGTTTACCTTAAAGGTCGAAAGCAATGGTTTTCTCTTAGCTTCTTGATATGTCTGAATTGTTCAACATGATCAAAAAAAAAAAATCTTCCTATGCTGTTACTAAGAGTCATATATTCCCCTTCTCAAGGTATTAGTTTTCTAGTTTCGTTTTTCCTTTACAATACAATGTCCACTCATTACCCTGGACACAGTCTTCTTATGTGTGATAAATTCTGGTATCCTTTTCATGAGGTTTGATTTCCTAGTTGTCTAAATGGGTTTCCCATAGGAAAAATAATCACACTAAAGAAGATTTTTCTTTACCTTTGGGTAACTGGCCTCAGAAACAAAGACTTCATGTTTTATCAAGATCACTCCTATGTTGTAGGAATGATTTTTGAGTACTTGGGAAAACTGAGCTTTAAAAAGTTCAGCTTTTTTTCTGTATTGTCTTTAAAATCTTCTGATTATCCCTCTTGGTTAAGTGAACTGCTATTATTTTATAATAACCTGTGATTCTGTTTTGATCAAATGTTTTGAGCCTTTAAACATCTTTGCAAATGTCCACAAAATCTAGATAATTTTTATGTTTCATTGTAGGAACTAGACAGGACTTATAACAATCTTGTTGTTTAGATTGTTGTTTGTTCATTCTAATACAGGAGTCTAAATCCTTAGCTCAAATGGTTTCATTTTATTTTTTAATTTAATTTAAATTTTTTGAGTCAGAGTCTCACTCTGTTGTCCTGGCTAGAGTGCTGGGACAACAGAGTGAGGGGGTCAGAGTGAGCTAGACCCCCTCAACAGAGGAGGTCAACAGAGTGAGCTAGGGGTCAGCCTAGCTCACAGCAACCTCAAACTCTTGGGCTCAAACAACCCTCCTGCCTCAGCCTCCTGAGTAGCTGGGATTACAGGCACACACCATCACGCCCAGTCAATTTTTTCTATTTTTTTAGTAGAGACTGGGTCTCGCTGTTGCTCAGGCTGGTTTCAAACTCCTGAGCTCAAGCGATCCTCCTGCCTTGGCCTCCCAGAGTGCTAAGATTACAGGCATGAGCCACCAAACCCGGCCTCAAATGGTTTTAACGAATACTTATATTTTGTATAGTAAATCTCTACAAGTCTGACATTAGTTCAATGCTTATAGGTAAGTTAATTTTATAACCTTGCTTTTGGCATTTGTTTTGGTTTTTTTTGTTTTTGTTTTTTGCTCTTGTGTTGCTTAAAAGGTTTTCAAGGTTGATAAATGTCTGTCCACTTCCATTCCCATCTGGCCTAGAACATTTAATTCATAATAAGTCTTTTGACTTTAAGTCCCTTGGCCACAGGGCCCCACCGAGAGATAGGATGGAACTGGGACAGGTAGCCACACCACACGACCCCAGCAACAGTGTGACAAAATAAAAGTTTGACCATCAATGCTGCCTCTGGCAAATTTTGGCCAAAATGGGGGGAAATGTAAACTAAAATAAAATCTTAAGACACCTCCCCATCTCCCATGGACTAAACAAACCCCCTCTTGGCCAAGGGGACCCCCCCCCAAAAAAAGCTTAAAACTGAGTTCCTATCCGTAAGGGAAAGGGAGGTCCCCATTCTACCAGTCAAAAAAAAAAAGAAAGAAAGAAAAGAAAAAGAAAAATACCCGTAACCCAGGAATATCTGTTTGTTCACGATCTAAGGGCAATAAACCAAATAGTGGAAGATATTTATCCAGTGGTACCTAATCCTTACACCCTCTGTACCACTTTATCTGAAAATTTTGCATGATTTTCCATAATGGATTTAAAAGATGCTTTCTTTTGCATTCCTCTTGCTCCCAAATCCCAAGAACTATTTGCTTTTTTAAAGTCTAAAGTCAAATGCCAGTACTGCTGGACTGTCCTTCCTCACGGGTTTAAAAACTCCCTAACAATCTTCAGAAAAATTCTGGCCAGAGATTTGAGGGAAATAGTTTTGAGTAAAGGAAAATTTTACAATATGTAAACAATATCCCGATAGCCAGTGAGACTGAAACTAAATCAAAGCAATATCCTGTAATTGTATTAAGCTTCCTGGCTGACAAAAGATATAAAACATCTCAGATAAAGCTGAGATCTCACTTCCCACTGTCAAATACTTGGGCCTTGAATTATCTCTTGGAACTCAGAACCTCTTCTCAAATTGCAGAGGCTGTGAATCGAACAGCAGTTCCTGCCACTTGCAAGCAGTTGCAAGGATTCTTGGGTATGGCCAGATTTTGCCGGATTTAGATTCCTCACTTCAGGTTAATAGTAAAACCCCTCTATGAACCCTTAAATGGGGATGGAAAAGAACAGCTTACTTGGGCTGTGGCTTGCCACAAATCTTTCTTAAATATTAAAGAGGGGCTCTCGCACTGGGCCCCTCAAACTTATATAAGCCTTTTGATTTGTTCATTCAAGAAAGGCAAGGAATTGGACGCAGGGTATTGACACAAACTTTAGGAGATCATAAGGAGATCATAAGTGGGTGTAGCTTATTTCTCTAAGCTATGAATATGAAAACAAAAGGATGGCCAGCTTGTTTGAACGTGGTCACTACTACTTGTGATGTTTTATGGGAAGCTGAAAAGTTTACCCTCAGCAACCAGTGACTGTTCACACCAAGCATTATATATTGCCGTTACTAGAACGTAAGGGAGGCTTTTGGTTAACAGCTGGCCAGTTGGGTAAATATCAAGCTATCTTAATATAGCTTGATATTTACATAATCCTAATATAACTCTGAAGGTGATGTCCACGTTAAATCCAGCCACCTTGCTGCCTATGGACTCTTATTCCCCAGTCCATGATTATATTCAAATTATTGACCAAGTATATTCTAGTTGCCCAGATTCAACTGATCAGCCCCTGTTAGACCCAGATGAGGAGCTCTTTATGGATGGAAGCAGCTTTATGAAACAGGAACAACACAAAACTGGATATGCTATGATTAGCAGCTAACAGGTAATAGAGGCCCAAGCTCTACCCTCTGGGACATCTACCTAGAAAAATAAATTAATTGCACTAACTAGACTGATTCTAAGGATGCCTTTATGGTGGCAAATGCTCATAAAGGTATTTGGAAGAAATAGCGTACCTTACCTGTGAAAATAAGAAAATTAAATGTGGACCACAAAGTCTTAAGTTATTAAAAGCCATTTTACTACCCAGGGAGATAGCCATCATGCACTGCTGGGACATCAGAACCCTGTCTATGGTAAACTTGAAGAAGGGACCACGTGCCTTGGGGTAGGTCATGGTGTAACTAACAAGGGGCCACATGCATTGGGACAAGTTGTGGGGGATGGTGTGTCTTGGCACCAGGAAGTCTGCTTAAGGCCTTCAGAATCTCAACCCTTTTGTCTCACAGAAAATCTGCCATTTCAGGGAAACAAAAGGTCAAGTAGCTACTTAAGGGAGAGGATTATAAAAAAATAGGGGTCATTGAAATTTATTCATGGAGCTGATTACAATAAACCCATCCCTAAAATAATTATTGTGGCCAGGAAAATTTGGTGCATTTATTGTCCAAACTTGGGTCATATTCTGTCCTCCTGGACATGAACATAGGACTTTGACAAACAAATGTATTGATATAGAGGTAAGAGTTGATAGGCCAGAAAGAAATCATGGAATTTTTTTTTTTTTTTTTTTTTTAGGAGTAGGAGAGGACAGGGCAACACTGGAATCAAAACGTCATAGGCTTTCAGGAATTACAAGTAGGCTATTTTATTTTAATAAATATTAATATTAAGAATTAGCTGTAGATAAGTCTAAAAGGTTGAATTAAATCCAATTTTAGAAACTCTAACCCTGGAATGCCAAGCTAAGGTAGATTATCTATTATTTTATAAAATTTGGAAAATTGCCGGGCATGGTAGTTTATGCACATAATCCCAGCACTTTGAGAATCTGAGGTGGAAGGATCACTTGAGACCAGGAGTTCAAGTTCAGCCTGAACAACATAGCAAGATCCTATCTCTACAAAAATATATATATATATATGTATATATAGAAAATCATGTATCTTGTTGAGTTGGACAGTTATCTGATGAGTTTGATGAGAAGAGTTATTGAAGAATAATAGCTTGGTAGCAGTAGTTTTCAGAATAGTTTGAGATGGGAGGAAACTGGAGTTGAGAAAATTACAATAATCCAAGAATGCAATGATGAGTGACAATAGCAGTGGTTATGGAGGAAATGAAAGGGAATTGATGCATATTGAGTTATATAAAGAAGGGAGAATTGACAGGTTTTCACATCTGATTTGATGTGGGAAGATAAGGAGGAAACAAAGATGATTTAAAGGTTGAAAGTTGCATAGGAGATTATATTTGGGGAAGATGATATGCTTCAGGGCATGGAGTCTGGGCTGCCTTTTAGATGTTCAGATGGAAGTCAAGCAGTTTTGCAGCTGGAATCTGAGGAATAACGTGGTCTGGAAAGAAAGATTTGGAAGACATCTACATAAAGATATTTGTTGGTGAAATTACTCAAGGAGAGTAGGGTGATATGCTAATTAGGTTTGAGTGACCTAGGTATGCTAACTCAACCGAAGTGGTGAGGTTTCACAATGACTCAATAGCCAATTCTATATGCTTAAATTCATGGTTTATTGCATGGCCGTCACACATCACCAATCATGCAATTAATATTCAACACACAGGCAGTAATAAGAGGGCATAATGAACCACAGTGAAGGCTCAGGAGACCAATGTGCTGACAGACCAGTCCAATGGGTCCGGAAGTCCCCTGGCCAGGTCATCAGGGGAGTCACTGCTTCTCTCAGGCAGCACTTACAGTGGCAGCCATCAAGACCAGATAAGACCTCAGAGTTCTCCCTGGCATAGCCTCCAAAGACATCTTAGACAAGGCCAGGTCTTTGCTGCTTTGATGATCCTCACAGATGGATCTATTCTAATTATCCCAGCTACCTTTCATTGTCTGTAGGTTCGTTTCAGGTCTGGGGTGGTATGGGGTGTCAGCAGGTGTATCACCTCAGTCTGTTACACATATGTTTATCCTTTGAGTGGGGAGCAACTTCACTGGGGCTCAATGCTACTTGACATGAGTGACTCCATTTTGGGACATTATTATCACAGATCATTATGATATATCATGGAGATGAAAAGAGGAGGTCTGAGAACAACTCCTTGGGCAATAACCATCACTGGGACAGAGCTCAGGTAGGAGAAATTGACTGAAGATAGAAGAAAGAGAGGAGTAGGAGAATGATAAAATAGTGTGGAATCAAGGAAGGGGGAAATCTCAAGGTCTCTTAAAATTGCCAAAAGCTACACAGAATGATCCTAGGGAAATCAGCCTCTCTCCACAGCTCCTGCCAATTCTGATCCTACCACCTGAGTTCATGACTTACCAAGAATCCATTGCCTTTGCTCCCAAACCTATTTGTGCCTTCTGTATTTGTAACTGGAATTACATAATTTAATTAGATGTTACTGTTACCACTCAACCGGGTTATATTGCCTGCTGCAAAAAAAAAGAGCCAATACACTGAAACAGCAGGAGTTGCAGCAGAGAAAACATTTAATATCACAGGATGCCAAGTGAGGAAATGGGAGAAATTCTCAAATCCACCTCTCTAAGAATTTGGAGAGTGAGATTTTTAAGAATGGATTGGCAGGCAGGGGGGCTAGGGAATTGGTATTACTAATTGGTTGGGTTGGGGTGAAATCGTAGGGATTAGAAATTGTATTCTTGTGCCTAGTCAGTTTCTGGGAGAGGATTGCAAGATCAGTTGAGTCAGTTCCTTGGTGTAGGCCACTGGTCTGGTTGGGTCAGTTCGTCCACCCAAATGCAAGGTCTGGAAGATATCCCAAAGACCAGCCTTAGGTTTCACAAGGGCGATGTTATCTGTGGGAGCCATTAAGTTAAGAATTTTTATGACCATCAGTTATGTGACTCCTGAGTAATAAGCAATTCCAGGAAAGCAATCTAGGAAACAATGGCTGGTTTGTTTTTTTTTTAATTGTGTCTATACCTTTGCAGAGTTCAGGCCCCTACCATAGTTCCACCTTGCAGCTCTTTATTAATTTTACAAAGGGCAGTTTCAGTATATAACTTGATGAAATATGAATGCAGAGGGAATGATCAAGAAATGGTTTCTGTGACAATTAAGTACAATGCTTTGGGAAAATTTGATAAAAGTGAATACCTATAATAATTGATACTAAATTAACTATGGGTAAGACAGTTATTTTAAAAATTGGAGAAAATATCTAAAATACCACAAGGATTCTGGGCTTAGATTGCTTCACAGGTATCTTTAAGGTTTTATTTCACTTCAAGGAAACTAAAACCTCAGATCATAAGATGATGCATTCTGAGTGTGATTAGAAAGGAGGACATCTTTGAACTCCACCAGAGGACCCCTGCTCAAGACGGGGCTCTGGCTCCAAGCACATGTGGCTGCCTATGTTTCATGTCAAATATAAGATATTAGAGTGTATATACAGCAGTTTCTATGATTCCTCATTTTAATTGACTTATTTAATTAATCTCTTAGGAAATTTTGAAGCAAGGAAGTAACATATTTAAGACAATTAAAGTAGATTTTGTTTCTATTTAGTAAACATTTTAATCTACCTCTGAACATGAAAATTTCAATACACTTGCATTAAAAATATGTTAATTTGAAGGATGACTTAAATAAAATTCCTTCTGTAAGTTGATTTGAAATCAAGGTACAAGGGCAGTATGAGGTTGTGGATAGGAGTTAGGTTGCTGGAGGAGACTAATGGCTTTATAGTCCTGGCTTTACACCTACCAATGCTTGGCTGTGAGCAAGTGAGTTGGCCTCTGTTTGCCTCAGGTTCCTTATATGTTAAAGGAGAATAAGACTAGAACCTACCTGAGAGGGATACCTTATTATTATCACCATTATTATTAAATCAAAGTTAAGATAGGTGCTTCTGCTGACCACTGAGCGGGGCAGAGATGCTCATGCCAGAGACTTGATATGTCAACCTGCAATAATCAAAAGAGTCAGAATCCAGTTTTGGTTTTGTTTTGTTTTTTGAGACAGCATCTCACTCTGTTGCCCAGACTAAAGCACAGTGGTGTCATCATAGCAGAATTTAATTTTAAAGAGTTTATTCAAGTGAAAAGTTGGGAATAGCCATTCTGGTATACATAGACCTCAGGGAAATGGGGTCCATGCTCCAAAGTTAAAAAAATTTTTTTTTTTTTTTTGAGACAGAGTCTCACTCTGTTGCCCAGGCTAGAGTGAGTGCCATGGCGTCAGCCTAGCTCACAGCAACCTCAAACTCCTGGGCTCAAGCAATCCTTCTGCCTCAGCCTCCCGAGTAGCTAGGACTACAGGCATGTGCCACCATGCCCGGCTAATTTTTCTATATATTTTTAGTTGGCCAATTAATTTCTTTCTATTTTATAGTAGAGACGAGGTCTCGCTCTTGCTCAGGCTGGTTTCAAACTCCTGACCTTGAACGATCCGCCCGCCTCATCCTCCCAGAGTGCTAGGATTACAGCAAAGTTAAAAATTAAATTCTTGCTTAGATAGGAAGAAGATAAAGATATTTAACAGGATTATAACATACTCTATACAAAGCTGGTTTAAGAGTTACAACCAATTAATTCATTTTAGTTTTCTTTTCTTTTCTTTTCTTTTCTTTATAGCTGGTTTTCATTTCCTTTCCAATGTGAATGCATTTAACATTCTATCTTAAGACAGTGTGATGACCATGAAGTCTTCATATGAGAAAGGTAAGAGGGAGGTTAATCTCTAATGAAGCTCAACAGCAGAAAGAGAAGGGGTCTTCCCTGGCACCCTTCAGCCATTTACAACATCTTACAAAACAATGATAGTAAGGAGGAAGGCCAATAATCAGAGAAACAAAGGTTACAGCTGCCTGTCACATAACTCAGGCCACGTAATCATATTCCTTTAAGGCTCAAAATAATTTAGAGTTCTGAAGGAAATCAAAATATTTTACCCTTAAATATATGTATATTTTTTACATATTTTGAGATGGCTGCCAAAGACCAGAAAAAAAGAAGTAGCCCTAGAAAGCTGTCTTCTGTGGGGGGGGAATTTGCATTATAGAGAATCTGCTTTGATACAGTCAGGCCTTCCAAGGCCTGGATCTAGGGAAGGTCTGAAAGAAACATTTACCATCTATTCTCCCTGAGGGCTGCAACCTATGAAGTTTCATCTCCATAACAAGATCTCCTTTACTAGCTAAGACTCCTCCTCTCCCCGCCCCATAACCTGACTTGCCCCTAAACCCTGATTTATCACCATAACTTGTTGTTTGGCCATGGTCTGGGCCACATTCTTTCAGTAACCTCAAGATGGTATATAAGCTTCTGAACTCCACTGTGGGATGGGAATCTTTCTGAGGCCTCCTGTATATACACATTAAATGAACATGTATGCCTATTCTCTTATTAATCAATCTGCCTCATGTCAGTAATTTTCAGTGAACCGCTTAAGAGGCCAAGGCCCTTGATCCCCACAGCTGTAACAGCTTAGATTTTGCATTACTTATTTTCACAAAGAGTGTAGAATACTTCGCCTAATGTAAGAAGATGAGGTTTTGGTGAATTTGTACTATGCCTTTCTAAAATATTGCTAGAAAATAACTCTATACAATGAACACAAAAACACATAAAATCACTACTTTATACCCTGCTTCTTAACTATTTACCAGCCTGGCCAATTTTCAGCTCGTCTAGGCATCTGTTCTTGTATTACACAAGGATAATCTAGTCAACTGGGAATCTCCTCTGTGGCAAATGAATTCTCAGCCTTCCCTCAGCTTCTTATACTGTTGTCAAAATTGCAAGGGGATTTTGGTCTAGGGCCAGTTGTTTGTTGCATAAAAATCCAATTATTGAGACAACAAGGATTGCCAAGGAAGAAAGGAAATTTTAATATGACAAATGTCTTGCTGGAGAAGCTGCCTCAAATCCACTTCTCTCCCACTAGCAGAGATTATGGACTTTTAAAGGGGGTTCATGTGCCTTGGGGAAGGTCATAGTGTAATTAACAAGGGGCTATGTGCATTGGGGTCAAGTTGAGGGAAATGGCGAATCATGGGTCAAGAAGTCTGTTCAGGGGCCTTCAGAATCTCAGCTCCTTTGTCTTGCAGACCTATCTTTTCTGGGAAACAACTCAAAAGGTGAAGCAGTTAGTTAAGAGAAAGGATTATATAGGGGTCATTGAAAATTCTTCAGTTGGAGGCCAGTTACAATACTAGGGCCAATTTTCTCTCTGGCATTATCTAGATACAGACATGCTACATAAAGTTCAGCCCAGAAAGGAAATATTTAATAAGCCAAAGCAGTTATAAAAACATATCATTGACTGATGGTCATATTGTAACAGAGGTAAAGGTCTGAAAAAGGGCAATGAAATGTTTTTGTCTCTTTAAAACCTCCACCCTTTTTGAGAATTAAAACCTGCATTCCTTCCAGAGGCCAGTAATCAAAGGGGAAGAAAACTGTTCTTTGCTATTTGTTTTCTAGTATCATAAACCATAGGAGATGGCTGAACAGAATTGTCTGGAGATCACAAGATCTGTCATCACCAGAGATAAGGTTGACCAAAACCACCAACTGTAGTTAAACAACAATAGCCCAAAGCCACAACATGTGACACCAGTCACACATATCCAAGCCCAATGGTTGAAACCTCCCCTTTAAAAAGCCCTGTTTTTCTGCTTACAGGCAGGATGGTGGTCTTTGAGATGCTAATCCACTACCCTCCTCATTTGCTGGCAAATTAGTAAATTTCTCTTTCCTTTTCCTCAAACCACTTGTCCTCATTCTTTATTCCTACTGATTTGACCTCGGGGACAAGTACCGAACTTCTGGTAAAAATATTATAAGTAAAAAGCAAAGTTTTCCACTATGCTACAGCTGTTTAAAAGGCAGAGTGAATATCAGATATGACTTCAGCAAGGGAATAAAATGCAATATACCAAAATATGGATTTTTCTGAAGACCCAGTCTTGCTGAGATTCTCCAAAACACAGAAGTGTTTTTAAAAGTTTATGTGTGTGTGCATATATGCTTACACATGCACATTAGCATACTCAGAATAAAAGATATACAAAATTCAGAATTCCTCATACCCTTAAGAAGATATTTTGAGTCACATGTTCAACATCTTTCATGGCTGAAATGGCTTTTGTGAATGTCTCTGTAACATAATAAGAAATATATATATTTGCTCTCTGCTCCTGGGTCCTGGCACAGAGCTTCTAAAATTCTCATAACTTCCTGAATGATGCGGTGATAGGACTATTTTTCATTATAATATTTGATCTTAGTCTCAGGTTCCTGATACTAGAGCTTCTAAGACCTTTAGAATCTCCAGAGTGATAAGGGAGTCTTTTTGTATGTTAATAAAATGGTGGCTGAAAGCCCCTAGATAGCTTGGGGGGGAGGAGGGGAATGGTTGCCACATGATCCAACCCTATGATTAAAAAGTTGGAACTTTCAACCCCTCTACCCTGCTCTGGGTTAGGGAGAGGGAATGGAAATTGAATTTGATCACCAATGGCCTTCAATTTAATCAATCATGCTTACATATTGGAATCTCTATAAAAACCCTAAAGAACAGGTTTCAAGAGCTTCTGATGGAATGTTGAACAGATATTTTATTAAAAAGGAAAAAAACAAGTTTGTGGGTTGGTGAACACATGGAGGTGCTGGGAGGGTAGCACACGCAGAAAGGGCCTAGAAGCTCCCTGACCTTTACCCTATGCATCTCTTCAGCTGGCTGTTTATATGTATCCTTTAGAATATCCTTTGGGTAACAGTAAATAAAACACTTTACCTGAGTTCAGTTAGCCATTCTTACAAATTATCAGAGCCAAGGAGGAGGGCATGGATAACCCCAATTTAAAGCTAATTGGTCAGAAATACAGGTCACAACCTGGAACTTCTGACCAGTGTCTGTAGAGGGGGACAGTCTTGTAGGAACTGAGCCCTTAACCTGTGGGATCTGTCCTAGCTTCAGGCAATCAGCTTTATAATTGAATTGTAGAATACCCAGTTGGTGCCCCAAGAGTTGGAAAATTGCTTATTGTAAGGGAAAAACCCACACATTTGATGTCAAATGTGAAGTGGTGAGTAGTAGAGAAAAAGAGTTTTCCTTTTAGTCTCTAGACTGTGTGGATGCCTGTCACGTTGCTGAAGTCAAATAAAATATGTAGACATGAATCTCTAAATTTAACATTTTATTTGATACAAGAATTGCAATTTGGAGCATATACACAGACCAGGTGGTCTTCAGTACCCCTGAAGAACAAAGAGGAGGTTGGTGGTTTTATAAAAAGGAGAAATGTTCATACTGTTTTTCCCGAAAGTTCGTTGGCATCAGTAAAGTTTGGGGGAGGTGGCAAGCTCTGATGGTGAGTGACAGTGGTGGATAAAACTAGCCTTAGATTTGCAGCAGGTTGTTTCAGCAGCCCTTAGGTAAACCTGGTTTCAGGTTACAACAAGAAGTTTCAACAGCCAGGCTTGCAGACAATTACAGTCTGTGTGCCCTGTGTGCCCTACCCCGTCTGGCTTCTCAACTCTGTCTTTGCTGGGTATGACAAGAATGACTCAATTCCTATGATCAACTCTCACAGAATTCAGTCATGGTCGTGGTTCTTCTTACCAGGTTTCATAGTGAATAGCGATAAATTTTAAAAGAAAGAAAAAGGGAGAGAGGAAGGGAGGAAGGAAGGAGAGAGTGAAGAGTTCCATCACCCATCATTACCATAAATGAAAAGGGAGAGAAACCGTAGGTGGGGATAGTCTTTCTGGGACATTCCAGAAGATAAACAGTCCCCCAAGGCCCAGACGCTCCCTTTGGGCATCTCTCCTTCACTCTGGTTCCGGGACTCGGCACCAGGAGAACCAGCAGAGAGAGGGCGAGAAGGGTGTGCCCAGGCTGGGCTTTTCCATTTCCTCTCTTGGGTTCTGTTTTTCCACCTTGCGGTTCGCCTTGATTCATAACAAGAAGGTAAAAACATACAGAGAAAGCGGCATCGGCTCCCTTCCGGGCTGTGACCAGATCACACAACACCCAAGCCTTGGCTCCGAGGAGTGCGTGAAGCTGAAGCCATTTGGAACAGCTCATTTCCACGCCTGGGCCCAGTTTTACTCAGTGAGTGTTGGGCTTTCCCTACGGGAAGAGTTGGAGCCGCTGTGAGCAAACTTCTGGCTGCCGCAGAGGCATTTGGATTCCTTCACGCAGCCCCACAGGCTGACACTTGCTGAGCTGCCTCCTCTGGCCTGGATTCCCCTGTCTCGTTGGCCGCTACCTGTGACGCAGGCGTGATTTTTCCTTTTACTCATCAGAACCCAAATCTGTGGGGTTGTGATGCGTTAGCAGCGATTTTTATTAACAAGAAGCTAGTCGACTCTATGGCACAGAGGCCAAATGAATCATGGTTAGAAATATCCATCTCCTTGGTACGATGCCATCATTTGAACCATCTAAAAATAGAGAAGAGTCTATTCCATTTGTAATGCCCTACAGAGAAAAACTGAGTTTAAAACTTTCCTTGATCGTGCCGATAGTTAACAATAAACTTTGTAATATGAAAATCCCATCTTACTGCCCAATATAGTCTTTGACTTTCTTTTTACATCAAGAGAAAAATGTGTTTGAACTTTCTTGAATTATGCCAGGTTTTAAATATACAAATAGCCTAAAACTCTAGGATTACTACTCAATATGTTGATTATGTTTCTAAAGATTTGTAGATGGTAAAAGCCGAGAGTGTTAATAGAGTTAATGCCACTTTCTGCAAACATCTGTAATTGCTATTCACAGGGAAGTTTCTTTTGTTTTGTTTCTGTTCTTGGAGTGTTGCAGAAGGAATGGGGTTTTATTTGTTTCATAAGAATCCTCTATTTTAAAGTATTATCAGTCTGGGTTGAGTGGGAAGAACAGTACCTCTCCCTTGCTCCTGTTTCCTTCTGTGTGGAGAGAGCGCCCTTCTGCTTGCCCACTACCCCCTACTCATGCATCCACCAGAGGAAGATGGACTTTGTGGAAGATTGTGTGCAAAGGCAGTCACAGTAATTCCTCCCTCCCCAGGCCCTTTACTATGTGGATTTTCCACTCCTTCCATCAAGAGGAGGAATTAATTTCTCCACCTCTTCCAGCTGGCTGGCCCTGTGACTTGCTTTCACCAACAGGATGTGAGCAAGTGATGGGCTGTGGCTTCAGCACCTCTCAGCCTCTGCTGTCATTCCTCCTTGTGTGCTGCTGCTGCATGAGGCAGCCCAGGCTGGACTTCTCTGTTTGTTTTGTTTTGTTTTGTTTTTTTGAGACAGAGCTTCACTCTGTTGCCTGGGCTAGAGTGCCATGGCGTCAGCCTAGCTCACAGCAACCTCAAACTCCTGGGCTCAAGTGATCCTACTGCCTCAGCCTCCCGAGTAGCTGGGACTACAGGCATGTGCCACCATGCTCGGCTAATTTTTTCTATATATTTTTAGTTGGCCAATTAATTTCTTTCTATTTTTAGTAGAGACAGGGTCTCGCTCTTGCTCAGGCTGGTCTCAAACTCCTGACCTTGAGCAATCCTCCTGCCTCGGCCTCCCAGAGTACTAAGATTACAGGAGTGAGCCACTGCAAACTTTTTAAATTATAATAATTTTAATTTTAGTAGTCACATTTTTAAAATAGGATTAGCGAAATCAAAATGTTTTTTAAATACTTCATTTGTTTCCCATAATGTATTCCATTTTCCATGTCAGAGTTGAAAGTAATTTATCAAGCTTTAAAATTTTTCCCTCCTCATAAAATTTTAAGGTGATAAAAATGATAATTTAATTCATCCTTACAAGATGTGAAAAATTCCCAAATAGGACTTTTTATTGAAAATACAGAAGTATCTTTGTCTGTTATTCAGCCTGAATACTGTTACTCATTTTTATATGAATTTAGTTTTCCTTATTATTAAGAGATTTTATTCTAACAACCTCTATTGTTTCAGCTTAAAGGAAAAAAAGGTGATTTTTCTTTTTTTCTGAATTTCTCTTGCTCTATTTGCCTGTCCCACTTTTATCTGGACCATCTCTTTCCTTCATTTCTTATTCCTTCCTGGTCCATTTTGATTCCGCTCCCACTGTTTTACCTGGGTGTGGGTCCCTGTAGGAAGGTGGGAAGGTGCTGCCCAGCTTACCCCAGACCCCTTGTCTCACCTGCTAGTCGAGGGCAAACCTTTCCTTGTTCTTGCTGCTCTCACTCTGGCCTCCGCCTCCCAGTATCTGTTGACCATTTTGGGATCTTCTATTGTCAGGTCATTGGTTGTCCCGGTGGCTTCTCCCTGCTGTCTCCTGCACAGATGCTGATAATGCACAAGTCTTATGGCTCTTATTTGTTTGTACTTTGGGGTTTGTTGGGTACCTTGCCACCTAAGTTTTGTGGTAAAGGTCCATGTGTTTTTAAATTTCACTTTTTTATGTGGGGATTCAGGAAGATCTAAAAGCTATGCTACTTCCTCCACTGGCATCTTTTCAGAATTTGATAAGAAGAGTTTTAACACAAGGTTAATGTAGACCTCTTGCCCATAATTTAAAAGTGAATGCTCAGATATGTATTCCAATCGATGGTAAGTCCAAATGGCCTCTTTTGTTCACATCTCGTTTGTATTAATATTACTGTTCTGCTACACTGATAAGCTGTGCTGCGAACCTGTGATATCACAAGATCTCTCATCATCCATAAGATCCAGGATTTCTCCAGGATATGAGAAGTAACCTGAAAGAGGATATCTGTCAATTGGCAACATACCGAAACCGAGATCAAACTTCAGAACATCCTCATTACATCAGTGATGTAAGTGTGATCTGCCTGCCCCACCGAGGAGTGAGTAAACTAAACTTGGCTTTGGTATTAGGAAGCTCACCTGCACATAGACAGAAACCTTGTCTTCCAGCTTAGACTTTATCAGTTTAAGAAAAGGTTTAAGTTTTACCTCCAAATGCCAACCAACTCCCTTATATCAGTTTTTTATTACTTCAGAAATTAGGAAGAATTTTTCTCTTTATTATTTGAAAAATAAATGAGTGACATGTTGGAGAGCATCTTTACACCTGGAGATTAAGGCATCTGGCAGGGCCAGGGAGGGTAACTTTAAGTTTCTACAGGTCTTAGTGTTATAGGCTGTGAATTGTGCCCACACCCTACAAAAGACACAATATGTTGACCTCCTCCCCAGTGCCTCAGAATGTGGCTTTATTTGAAAATAGTATTGTTGCAGATAAAATTAGTTAAGATGAAGTCGTAAGTAGGGTGGAGTCCTAATCCAGTGCGCCTGATGTCCTTATGAGAAGATGGCCATGAAGACAGAGACAGAGGGAGAACACCACGTCACAACAAAGTCATGTAGCTCAAGCTAAAGAACGCCAAAGATTGCCAGCAAAGCACTACAAGTTAGGAACAGGCAAAGATTTCAGACACAGTCCAGTGCTGAGACACCTTGATTTCAGACTTCCAGCCTCCAGAACTGTGAAACAATAAGTTTCTGTTATTCTAAGCCACGCAGTTTGTAATGCTTTCTTATGGCCAGCCAAGGAAACCAATACACTAAGTAATTTCTATGGGGGTGTCTTAGTCAGCTCTGGCTACCATAACAAAATACCATAGACGGGTGTCTTAAACAACAGACGTTTATTTCTCACAGTTCTGGAGTCTGGGAAGTCTCACATCAAAGTGCTGGGAGATTTTGTTCCTGGGAAGGGCCCTATTGCTGGCTTGCAGATGGCTACCTTCTCCATGTGTCCTCACAAGGCAGAGAGAGAATTCTCAGGTGTCTCTTCCTCTTGATACAAGGACATTATCCTATCATGGGGGCCCTTATGACCTCATCTAAACCTAATTATTTCACTTCCAAATCACATCGCGTTAGAGGTTAGGGCTTCCATATATGAATTTTGGGGGACACATTTAGTGTACAACAGGGAGTTTTTTTTACCTTTGTGGTCTTCAACCCGTATTGGGCAATGCAGCTGATTTTTGCAGTCACAGAGCTGGCTTTTAACTAGTATACCCTGGACAAGAGACTTCCAACCTTAGACCACATGGGATTCTTACTGTGGCTGGTCACTGCCACTTACGGTATTTTTATCCACAAGTGAGTTATTGTTCTCATACAAGAGAGTGGCTTTTTTAAAATACAGGCTGCAAGAATGTGAAAAAAGTTTTGGGCCTCAGATCTGCACAAAAGATATGATATTGAGAGTCTTGCTGGTTCTATGGTGAACACGGAACTCAACACCCAAGAATTTTGAGGCAACTAATATCTACTAATGTCTCTTCACAGCAAATCTAACTTTTTCCTTGTGTTGAATGTTTGCTTTAGCCAGACAAAGCTTTACTCAGACAGTGCAGTGTCAAATTGTTGCAATTTCCACCTGAGACAAGCTTAAAGCCCATATCTTTTTGTAATAGTCCCTATTCATAACTGAATTATTATCCAAGAATTGTCAGTCACTCTCCGTGGAAAATAAATGCCTTTGCAGATTACGCCAGATGCCTCCCTAACAGCTGTTACCTGGGCTTTGCTTCAATACCATCTCTTTAATTTCAGGATCAATCTCATAACTTATAGACCACCTTTTCATAGAGATAATTCCTGGAAATTTTTAATGTAATGTGACTAAGCTAACACCATGATTACCTTCTAAAATAACAACCATCTTAGTCCATTTGTGTTCCTAGAAAGGAATAATCAGAGCTGGGTAATTTATGAAGATAAGAGGTTTATTTGGATCATGGTTCTTCAGGCTGTATAAGCATGGTACCAGCATCTGTTTCTGGTGAGGACTTCAGGTATCTTCCACTCATGGCAGAAGGTGAAAGCGAGCAGGCATCACATGGCAAGAGGAAGGAAGCAAGAGAGAGAAGAAGAGGTGCCAGGTTCTTTTCAACATCCAGTTCCCGTGGGAACTGAGACTGAGAAGGCACTCATTTTGGCCAGGACAGCACCAAGACATTCATAAAGGATCTTCCCTCATGACCCAAACACCTGTCACTAGGCGCCATCTCCAACAATGGGGATCCAATTTCAACATGAGATTTGGAGGAAACAAATATCCAAACTATATCAGCAACATAGCACATTCATTTACTTTATTTTATTTTTTTGAGACAGAGTCTCACTGTCACCCTGGTTAGAATGCAGTGGCATCATCTTAGCTCACTGCAGCCTCAAACTCTTGGGCTCATGCAATCCTCCTGACTCAGCCTCCTGAGTAGCTGGGACTACAGGTGTGCACCACTACGTCCAGCTAATTTTTCTATTTTTAGTAGAGACGGGGTGTTGCTGTTTCACAGGCTGGTCTCAAACTCCTGAGCTCAAGCTATCCTCCTGCCTCAGCCTCCCAGAGTGCTAGGATTACAGGTGTGAGCCACCACACCTGGCCTTCTTTATTTTATTTTTAAAAAATAGTTATTAAGTGTCCTTTATATTCTAGTCACTTCTAGGTACTATCTTCATGAGGTAGACACATATTAATTGAATAATGAATAGTTGAATTTATACAAACAGATATATAATTGCCTCTATAAAAAGTGCATAAAGTAAAAGCAAATGATGAAATAGGAAATATTCCAGAGGGGTTTGACCTAGTATGAAACATAGATCACTTGAGGCCAAGAGTTGGAGACCAGACTGGGCAACATAGTAAGTGTCCATCTCTATCAAAAGTAAAGAAAATTAGTCCAGTGTGGTGATGCATGCCTGTAGTCCCAGCTCCTCAGGAGGCTATGGCAGGAGGATCTCCTGAGCCCAGGAGTTCGAGGTGACAATGAACTGTGATTGAGCCACTGCACTCTAGCCTGGGTGACAGAGCGAGACACTATCACTGAAATTAAATAAATAAATAAGATTTTTCTTTTTAAATTTGGATTCAGTAACCAACCCCTTTAATATACATTACTGGTGCAATATGTAACAGATTGTGTTGACTGCCTACTCCAATCCTTGGTGACAGACCTTTGATTTGGGTAGGGTTGGGAGGCTGTTCACTATTCCCCGACATGACTTAGGTAGACCTCGATTAACCTGAGCTTATCATGGTACTTGCATTTCCCTTGTCAGTGATTGGTTTTGAAAAGGGTGTATGATCCAGTTCTGGCCGGTTATACAAGAGGAGCATCAGCTAGAGAAATTCTGGAAAAGGTTACCTTCCTGACTAAAAAGGAGGAGACTTATCTTCTTCTGCTTGACATTATAAAATTTGGATGTGACACAAGGAACAGCTGTAACGTCCTGTGGCAATGAGGAATACCACCTCAAGAACAAGACAACTAGTAAGGATGATGGAAAGATGAGAATGTGAGTCTTTGATGATGTCGTTGAAACATTAAATTAACCAAACTGTAAGTCATCCTATCTCTGGAGTCTTTCTGTACAAGGGAGTATGTTTCCCTTATTTTGTAAGCTAGTTGAATAGGGGCTTTTGTTTCTTGCACAGAGAATATGGCCAATAATATAATGTAAATGAGTTTGAGGATAAAGTTGGGGAAGTATAAATTAAAAACAAAATCTCCTGCCAACCAAAAAAAATTCTCCACAAAGGTAAAAGAAAAAGAGAACAGTTTTATTATAGAGTAAGTATTAAACCAGAAAGTGATGTGCATCACAGTCAATCCACTAAGGGATTGCAAAAACAGAAATAAATCTCACCCTTTTATATTGCCTGACAGATACAACCCATTATGTACATGTTCTCAAGATAAATGATAACTGGTCTTCAAGTAAGAGGACTTGACAATACCATTTATCACATATAATCCATCTGAAATTCACCTGCTATTTGGGGTGACCATCTGTGTGAGCTAATTGTCTTTATCCAAAGGAAAAACGAACTTCTTATATCTTTCGACAGGAAGTGATTTTGCAATTTGGAACAAGACTCCTGCTGAAGTCGGCTTTCCCACAGGGACTGAAGGCTCTATCTTTCTACCATTCTGGATGATTACATTTCAAAGAGAATTACCTTCCAGGTGCTTGAGGAAATATTCCTGGGTTGTAAAGCTGGAAAGAGGCTTCTTTAGCTTTTTAAAAGATTTATATACATCTCAAAGAGGGCAGAGAAAAAAAATCACAGTTACAAATCTTCTTAAGTAAATGCTCTGGAAAGGGGATGAGTGGGGCATCACTTTCTTGCACTGGGGAGGATTAATTTTTTATTTTTTATTTTATTCACCCTTACAACAGGCGTGTAATTATCTCCTAAATTTCTCCACCATTTGGCCATTCACATTCCTCACTCTTCCTCCCAACCGTAAAAGTGTGTCTCTCATTGAACTCTCAGGAAGCTCAGGTTGAGGGCACAGTAATGTGGCTTTGGGGAGGCAGATGGAGGACTGGGCAGAAAGAAGGCAGGAGGGGAATGACCGGCCTTTAGTTCCAGTGGAGTTCACGACTTGCTAAGCAACCACCTCCACCCCTTGGTAGCACCCGGGCCTCTGAGCACAGCTGTGCAGTTGCAGCTCTGTACCAAGAGGCCAGCCGAGGGATTGAGAGGGGCTGAAAGCCAAAATCCAGCCTGTGATTCCATCAAGCCCTGTGCCCTGGAGGAAGGAGCACCTGTTTCTTTACACAGAAGTGTTATGTGGTTGCCAAGTCTTTAAGCCAAGGGAGTATGTCCCCATTTGCTAACCTGGCCCCCGACCCAGACCAGAAGTATTTTTTTAGAAGTTCTATATTCTTGGTGATTAAAGCACTTTAAGAGTGTACTAATTAGCTAGGGCTGCTACAAGAAAGTTCATAGATTGGGTGGTTTAACCAATAAATTTATTTTCTCACAGTTCTGGTGGGTGAAAGTTGGAGATCACGGTGACAGCAGGGTTGGTTCCTTCTGAGGCCTCTCTCCTTGGCTTGTAGATGGCCACCTTCTAGCTGTGTCTTCAAATGGTCTTCCCTTTGTATGTGACTGTCATCAAATTTTTTTCTCTTAAAAGGACACCCATTGTATTAGATTAGAGCCCACTCTAATGACCTCATTTTAACTGAATTACTTCTTTAAAGAACTTATCTCCATATACAGTCACATTCTGAGGTATTGTGGGTAGGTCTTCAACATATAAATTTTGAAGGGACTCAACTCAGTACATAACAAAGAGGCAATCTCCTTAGCGTATCCTGAAGGTAAATAGATATTTATAAAACCATTTTATAGGTAGAGAAAATGAGACCTAACGCAGAGCATGAGTGACCTGTGGCTGCGAATTATGAGTAGGGTCTTTGGAGTCTGACTAACCTGGGTTCAAATTTTGGCTCTAAGACTCCCAGCTGTGGCTCAACCGCTTATTTCACCCAAGCCTCAATTTCCTAACCTGTAAAATTGGGATTAATGATATATAGTTCATAGTGTGATTATGAGGATTAAATAAGAAAACATATACAAAGCACTTAGAAATAGTTAATGTTCAATAGCTGGTTTTATCACTGCTAACAATAATTAATAGTCTTCATGTAGTATTCCAATCAGAAGTTGCAGGTTGTTGTTAAAGGATGCTTTAAAACGTCAAAGATTTTATTTAACACATTAATTAATGAAGAAACCAGTAAGATGACACAACCGGTTCAAAAGCACACACATGCATAGGCTACTAGGAATGCTGAAATGAATTTGCAAACAGAGAGAAAGCTGGTCTATATCCACAGGGCCATAACCAGTTGTATTCCACATGAAAGTATGCAGCTTTTCTATGGAGAATCATTTGCATTACTGTAAGTTTTCTATAGTTTAGCTATAAAATAGCTCAAAGACTGAGATCTCAGGCCCCTATAGAACCAGACAACCTGGAAGGGTGTGCTAGACAGGATGCCGTGTGATTTTTATTTTGTTTTTTTTTTTCCCTTGACTTTCAAGGTTTTTCCTGATACAAAGGATTAAATTTCTTTATTAGTAAAATAAGAGATCTGGACTAGTGATTTCTGAAACCCCTTTAATTCCAACATGTCATTATGCTGCTTCCTTGGCCATTATCTATGTGTGTGCATAAAACTCCTGGAATCTTTTGTTGGTATGTTAGGACTACTGTAGTCCTTTGTATTAGTTGAAATTAGCCATAGCTATGAGTGCATCCTTAGGCTGTCTCTGTCTAAAAATAAAACCAAACTAAAATCCTCCTTTCTTGTCAGTTACTTTTAGGCTACATGCGTGTGTGTGTGTGTGTGTGTTTGAGTGTGTACACGTGTAAATGGAAGAAGAACCGGAGACATTCTGGGTGTATTTGTTTACCAAATGTTACCTACAGAAGACACTGATGATAAATTAGTTAACATGACACACCAGGAAAATACTGTATAGATTTTAAAGATGATAAAATTTTGAGAAGCAATTAATTAAGATTTCCCTAATTCTTACAGACTTTTTCCCACAGGGCAAATACAGCAGATCTTTCTAAGATTGCTTTGTTGTGATATGGAGGTGGTCATAGTAGTGTTGATGCAGGACAGTACTTCTGGTGGCCTTGGACTGACCCAATTCTCCCCCTTTCTCACTTGTAGTTCTCAAGAATATCTATAGAATGTGCCAAGAACACAACATCCTGAGATAAAGGGGGAGCTGGCCAGAAGAGCTTGGGCTCTGTTCTGTACCCCCCAACGCCAGAACAGGATGTCCTTAATGCTTTAGGCCAGTGAGTCATGTGACCCTGAGGTTTATAAACCGGGGTCCCTCAGCTGCATTGCAAGTGGGACAGTACCGCTGAGACTCATTCATCCCAGGCAGCTGTCATGGGCCTTGGGCAAACAGCTCTCAGTGAATCCTGGGCTTCTGTTTTTCCTTGCTGCCTATCTGTAAGTAATAAATGCACGTCATATAACTTGTTGCTGGGTGGAGGGGGAGGAAGGTTTGCCTCACTGGGCTCAGACAAGTTGGTAATGTTACCGAAAGTTCGGCACCAAAATCTGTTATCGAAGGCTCGGCACTTGTCCTTGAGGCTGCATCAGGAGAACGAGAACAAATGGTTTAAGGAGAAGGAAAGAGAAGTTTATTACCTTGCCAGCAAAGGAGAAAAAATGGGAGACTTTCTCGTCTCAAAATCCAAATCCCCCACTCTAAATTTTACACTTCCATATCTATGGAAGAAGGGGCGATTACTCTGTTACAGTAACCAATGCACAGTGAAACTGCTTCACAGTTGGAGGGTGTCAAAATTGGTGCTGGGACTGGTGGGGCCAATGTTAGGTAGAGGAGGAGAATAGGAAGAAACTGAAGTGTGATTTTGTTGTTGTAGTTTACGTCGTTTCTCCTCTATAAGACCTGAAGTTCTAAACTTTAAAGTAATGGAAAAGAGGTTCAGAAGTTCTTTAGCTATGTAATTTAATACTTAATAATTGTTTGTTCAATGAATGATTGAACTACCTCTTCCTTCCTCTAACCATAGAGCCCATGTAACCTAAACAGCTCCCAACCTATTAAGATTTTAGAAAATTTACCATATTTGAAGGTGTAAAAGTATGAATAATGATTACGTATAGTTGATATTTTTGAGGATAAACACTCTGCTTTGTAGATTTTATCAGGTAAAACCCTGTTCAGTTTAGAAATCAGCATCAAAATTTCTTTTTTATTTAAATTTGTTTATTCTCATTTAAATGATCTCATTTTAACTAAAAGGATATTCTTGATGGTAAAACATAAAAACAATTATATTTCTTTATTTTAATCTTTCTTTTCTTTCATCCTAGTCATTTCTGTAGAAACAAAGACTGAAATGACTGGGTGGCATTATGGAGGATTTCTGGTAATAATACACCTACACAATGTGCTGCAGGAAATAGAGAGTCCCATGCCTAATACTTATGACTTGATGAGTCATATAAGAATTTAGGAGTATTGCTACTGAATGTTGAAGATTTATATCCTAAATATGTTTTTATTGCACCAGTAATATATGGATTCAAGGAGGAAAAAAAATCAAAGGTCTAGATTTTATCCATATACGCATATGCATTTATATCTTTCTACATAGATGTATACATGCACAAATGTAGTTGCAAGTAAGGTGCAGGAGGTAGACATGGAAGATGGGGTGGTGGGAGAAGATAACTAATAGTGATTAGTACCTCTAATGTGGGAGTCAAATGACCTTCATTCATTTATCTTATCATTGAAATAACCCTGGCAAGTAGGCGCTAGTGACAGACACTGTGTTACAGATGAAGAAACTGAGACTCAATGGTAAGTAGGAGAGCCCAGTTTTGAAGCAAGTTAAACCCAATTTCAATAATAGGACATACCATAAGATGTTCCCTGTTGTCCCCGTACAGCAGCTAGGACCCCAAACTAAAGCCAAAAACTAGTGAGTGCCTCCACACTTTAAAATCAGAGATCTGCCAGAACCTGGAAACAGCCACATTCTTCTGGAGCTTAAAGTAGCACAATTGCTCCTACCGCTAATCCTGTGCTTCTTCTGCCCCTACTTACCATGCACTGAGAGGACCAGGAGGGAAAGATATTTAGCTTTCCCCTCCCCAAAGCTAATGGGAAGGGAAAGAAAAAAATTAGAAGAAAAAATTTAGAAGAATTTCTTCTAAAGATTGAGGTGCCTACAGAAAGAAGAGGCCAATATTTGTATCCCCATAATGAGGCTTTGCTTCACAAGTGGATGTGTTGCTTAGCCCCTGTGTGATGGGAATAGGGGCAAAAAGGTTTGGAGAGAGAGGGCATGGTGAGGTCCCAAGACCACTCTGCCTTAATTTGTCACTTTCTGTTAGAAGATGGATCCCACGTGTGCCTGCTGACCTAACCATTTCCTGGAAAATGAAAACTGGGGCTGTCTGCACTGTGTGTGAGTATGTGTGCTGGGAAAAAGCATGCTGGCAAAGAGGCACAAACACATTGCAGGCTAAATACCACTGACTGGAGGGTGTGGTTTCTTTTGCCCTCATCTCCAACCCCTATATACTCACACAGACACCCAAATCTTCAAGGAATAGAGCTAATTTCAGTTCACTGAGCCAATGATCATCGTGGGAGGATCTTTCCAGGAAAAGTCAGCCAGGAGCTTTCCCATCAAGTCAGCCCCTTTCTGTATCCACATCCTTTGCCAGGGACCTGGCAATTCTTCCCACTAACAAAGCAGAATATATCTGCCCAAGCCTTGACTTTGTGTTCAGCAATGTGACTTGTTTTGGACAATAAAATAAAGTGGAAATGACAATGTACCACGATGAGCTTAGGCCTTAGATGCCTTGAATTTATCACTAGCCCTCTTGCATATCTGCTATCACCATAAGAAGAGTTTCCCCCAACATTGCTGTCCCCTCTGCCTAGGCACCAGAATAAACACATTGGAAGCAAGCCTGAGCCCACATCACTGTGAGTTGCCAAACCCAGCTTGGTACATAATTTGAAACGGTTTGGCCACATTAGCTCAGTCTCAACCAGTCAATCCTCAGGCACATGAGCCATATAAATAGTTTTTATTTTAAGCCACTGAATTTTGGGATGGGGTTTATAATGCACTAAAAGCTAACTGATAAAATCATTTCTCTAGTACAGTGAATAAACATGGTAGAATTTTTTTTTTTCTTTTTTTGGGACAGAGTCTTACTTTATTGCCCAGGCTAGAGTGCTGTGGTATCAGCCTAGCTCACAGCAACCTCAAACTCTTGGGTTCAAGCAATCCTTCTGCCTCAGCCTCCCAAGTAGCTGGGACTACAGGCATGCGCCACCATGCCCGGCTAATTTTTTCTATGTATTTTTAGTTGTCCAGCTAATTTCTTTCTATTTTTAGTAGAGACAGGGTCTTGCTCTTGCTCAGGCTGGTCTCGAACTCCTGACCTCTAGTGATCCACCTGCCTCAACCTCCCAGAGTGCTGGGATTACAGGCATGAGCCACCGCACCCGGCCGACCATGGTAGAATTTAAACAGAACAAAATGCTATTATTTCTAGAATAATTTTCACTTTGATTGTACTTCCTTGTTTGACAAGTGCTTGAATTAATTCTAGTTTGTATTATTTGCTGAAATGTATGTATTTCTTGGCATAACCTAAGAGGAAAATGTATCTACACTCTCATTCTTATGGACTGGATTGCAATGGTGTGACCACAGCTCACTGTAACCTCAAACTTCCGGGCTCCAGTAAGCCTCCTGCCTCAGCCTCCTGAGTAGCTAGAACTACAGGTACGTGCCACCATGTTGGGTTGATTTTTTTATTTTTTATAGAGATGTGGTCTTGCTGTGTTGCCCAGGCTGGTCTTTAACTCCTGGCCTCAATTGATCCTCCTGCCTCAGCCTCCCAAAGTGCTGGAATTACCGTCATGAGCCACCATGCCCAGCCACTCTCATTCTGTAGAATTCTGGGAAGACCATCCAGTCATTCCTGACAAAGTATGGTCCTATATTTATCATCATAGTACATGAGGTGCTTGTACAGTTAATTTGAAAAAGAAGCTCAATCATCTTGATATGTTGCAGTCCAAAACTTCATTTATGAGTCACTTATTTAGCACTCAGAGCACCACCCCATAAATTAACTGAATGATACCAATAATGCCAGGGCACACAAGGGAGAAAGCCTTATCTCCCACTGCTCTGGTTTACCTCTCTCCTTATGCTCCCTCTCTCTTCCTTGTTTACTCTTTCTGAAGGAAGAGGGACAGCTGATTGGTTAAAGCCTATTGTTTATTGGGTCTCCTTTGCTAAGTGGGCAGGATGACTGTATTGAAAGGCAATGAGGACCTGCCACTGTCTCTTAGGCCTGTGTCCTCTCACACAACTGTTTGACTTCATAGACTTGGAAGCTGCTCTGCAGTCAGTCTCTCTCTCTCTCTCTCTCTTTCTCTCTCTCTCTCTCTCTCTCTCTCTCTCTCTCTCTCTCTCTCTCTCTCTCTCTCTCTACCTCCCTCTCTCCTCCCAGATATACTTGAGCCTATAGTTACCATGTTTCATATTTGCAAAGACAGCAGGAAATCCCACTGTAGTCTCAGGAATAAGATGAGTTCTCCATCTGAGAGTACTACAAATCCTTTATTCAGGCAATTTTAAAAAATGCTGTGCACATTAATGAATCAGTGCTTAATTTCTCTCATTAGGCTGCAACATTGGTCGGAAGGGTGGAGAACCAGGAATAACTGGCATTTAGAATTCCTAAGACCCATTCCCTCTGTTCATCATTCCTTTGAGAAAATTCTTTCTATGCTTCAACTGAGGATGACTGGACACATCTTGAATGCAACCTCCTTTTATATCTTAAAGGTAAGACCCCCATTTCATAATGACTCATCTTTTGAAAGAATCTCTAGTTCTTTCATGCAGAAATAATGGTTGTGTTTTGTTAGAAGAAAAGTTGATTTTGAAGAAAGATAGGTAGTAGAAACTATGTGTGTCTTCCATTTCTTTAAAAATTGCATAAAGATGCATTACTTTTTCTTCTCAGTTCTATTTTAAAAACCAAACCATGTGGTCTTTCTGTTTGTAACTGGAATCTTCTTTTTCAGTTCATTCTGAAAGCCATTTGTCTGCATAGTCTTTGTCTCATATCCTAAAAAAATCGTGTAAATTATCATTTAACTAGCTTCCCTATGAATTTTATAGCCAACGAAACACCTTATTGATTACCATATATTTTAACTACAAAAATTTAATATAAAGTTTTAAAACTCTGGATTTTAAAACTCTGGAAGATTTTCCAGCCTTCCTTTAATATAGCTGGTATTTAAAAATAAGTTTGAACCTGTATATCGCATCTTACACACAATTCAGATACTTATTAAGGCCTCACCTTCAGATAATAGGTGACTTGAACCAAGAGCTTACAGATTAAGTGAGGTTATCTTGTGAATCAATTCTGAGTACCCACCAAAAGCACTTTAAAAAGTCTCTCGGGAATGTCAGATCTCACACATTGTTGGTGCTCAGTGCAAACCCCCAGCCCTGCTGGACGGATGGAAGAAGCCCCCACTCTCAGCCAGGCCAGATGCACAGGTCCTGCCTCTTCTTTGTGGTAGGTAGAGATGGGAGGCTCCGGTGCAGTGGGACGCCAACTTCTCCTGTGTGAAGAGACTCACCTGCTCTGCTCTGGGAGAGCTTAAATGTTCCAAGAGAAGTAGGGACAAGAGAAGGAAAGAGAAAGTGCTGATGGAATTTAATCCTGGCTCCATGTACCCAAAGGCCAGATACATCCCTGCTCCCCCCACAGTTACATGAGTGAATCAATTCTCTTTACAATACAGCAAGATACTCCTGTCTTTGAATTACAGAAATGAGGATGTGTCTGAACCTGAGCACTACTTTTGGCAACTCCATGGGCTGTCCTATCAGAGAGACACCAGCTGTCAGGAGGCCAAGAAGAAGGGTCAGTCTCAGGGTCAGGCCGAAGTCCCCTGGAGTCCCTGGACATCAGCACGCACTCTTGCAAGATGCCCATCCTCCTAAACTTTGGAAGAGGTGGGGAGGACACACTGGCCCTAGCACTGCTTGCACCTGACATACATGGAATGCTTCTTTCTTAGAAATCATAGCAAAACTAGTAGCAGTATTAATAGTTTACAAATAAAATCTCTCCTACTGTCTAATAGAATTTGAAATGTAGTATTTTAAAGATGCTGTCACTAAGAGAGTAAATTTCAAATGTCTCACCACAAAAAGTGATAGGTAATTCAGGGGATGGATATGTTAATTAGCTTGATTTACTCATGCTACATTGTATACCTTCTGTATATCAAAACATAAAAGTATAAAATATATAATTTATCAATCAAAAATAATATTAATATAAATTTTTAAATCATAAAGCAACTCAAAGAAACTGTCAATAAATATTTTCATACTAAACTAAGACCTTATTGTTACTACTATCAACAATATTAACCAACAATAATAAAGCAAATAAAACTCTTTGCTCTTTGGGGTTCCAAGAATGAAAAAGCCTGTGCCAAGAAAGCAAAACAGGCCGGGCGTGGTGGCTCACGCCTATAATCCTAGCACTCTGGGAGGCCGAGGCGGGCAGATCACTCGAGGTCAGGAGTTCGAAACCAGCCTGAGCAAGAGTGAGACCCCGTCTCTACTTAAAATAGAGAGAAATTAATTGGCCAACTAAAAATATATAGAAAAAATTAGCCAGGCATGGTGGCGCGTGCCTATAGTCCCAGCTACTCAGGAGGCTGAGGCAGAAGGATTGCTTGAGCCCAGGAGTTTGAGGTTGCTGTGAGCTAGGCTGACGCCACAGCACTCTAGCCCGGGCAACAAAGTGAGACTCTGTCTCAAAAAAAAAAAAAAAGAAAGAAAGAAAGCAAAACAACACCAAGAAACTGAGGATACAAACAATTTATTTCTGAGTATGTGTATGCATATATGTGTATATATGCATATATGCTTCTATATACACTAATCAACAAATATGTAACAGAGGGATGATGTCTACAAACACACAATTGAGTTTAGTGTTTCAGCACTTAAGAAAGATGGATCTTTAAGTTAACAGCTTGATTGAAGAAAACTTTGAGGAAGAATTTTGCCTGCTTACAGAGTTTTGTGCTTTGGTCCATTTACATAGAAACTTCCCTTCAGGACTTATCATGGCAGGGTTACTCAATGTTTCTAAAAAAAATCATAAATTGTGAGAAATGAAGTAAAGAAACTTAGTAAATGAGCGCTTATTAAAGAAATAATAAATGGGAGCTAAAAACAGATTAAAGGACAATTGTGTCGCAATAATATAAATAAGGGGTTTCACTCTTGCTGGATAACTACGTTAATTCTCTATCTCACTCTGACCCTGCTAAAGAAGTTGATGAATGACATAGTTTCTAACAGGTTACTTAATGTCCTCCAAAGAAGTGGCCTAATAATGATCATAACAAAAATAATTTAATTTATTTAATTACTAGTTATAAAAGTCATGCTTATTTTGCCATTTCTCTCTCACACACACATACATATATTATATATTTCAAAACTCTCAGATCCTTTTTATATAGCACAGCTCCTAGGGAGTAGAAATTAAGGTGTGGCCAACAAAAGCCAAACAACTTGATATATAGAAATGTTCAGGTTTTTGTCAGTTTTCCTCTGAAGGCTGCAACAACCTTAAACCTAAGTCTTTCCATAGGTGCCTTGCATATTGCCTAACGGTGTGGCATAGAAACATCACGTCTCTCCCCACGAAGGGTGGGGCAGGGGGAGGATTATAGCGACTTCGTGATTTTTCATGCCAAAGTTGATGGTAGGGCATCCAAAAAACTCTTATTTGACTTTCTACTGTACTTTACAATTGTACTTGACTATGAAAAGAATGCTCTGAAAATTCAGTCTTTAAGAATAAAATAATAAAAATCTCAGGCAGGAGGAACTGGAAAGCTGTTCAACTTCCCCATGTTGACTCCTACTCAGGAAACTTTCTTTTTCCCCAGTTAATGCAGGAAATCTCCCTAACACTGATCAGACAGTATTTATTGGTCCATTGCTCAGACAGCCACATGTATGTATGGAATTATTCATACCTAGTTGCACATTTTAACTGTTAAATATTTTTCCAGTTCCTGCTGGGTTACAGAGGCATGATGTTACAGTGGAAAGAAAAAGGCATGGATAAACTGACAGGCACGGAAAGAGGAGGGAGCAGGCAGGGGACATCGAAGGGGAAATGGATTCATCATGACACACGAATGTAAAATTCCCTACTTAAGAATAATGCAGCCCTTGTTTTAAAAAATACATAAAAGCATAGTTTGGTACTTTTCCATTAATTTTTCAAAGGTCTTGACCTCCTAAAGAAAAATTTCTGACTAAAAGGGGTTTTCCTCAGCTCTCAGTTCCTTCTTCTGTAGGGTCCTACAGTGAATCAAGGATCCCATATTTGGCGCTTCAGACGGAAATGAGATAGGCAGACACTTTCAGCTTTCTGGCTTCGCTGATGGGATCCAGAGTAAAACATGTTTGAGTGTCAGAGGACCTTCCTAAGTACAGTTTTACCTGACAAGTAAGAGTTTCCAGAAAAATGGTGACACACACAGGAAGAAAAATAGATTGTTTAGCTCACTCTGAAAAATCCCTTTTGATTCATAGACTGTCTACATGATTGAAACATAAGAAACCATCTCTTTCTCTGACCAGACTCTTCTCAATTCACAAACAAGTACCTCAGGGGGCAAATAAAACTTCCCTGTGTTGGCATGAGGAGGAGTCACATGAGTAAAAGGAAAATCAGGTTCTTGAGTACTGAAGAAATGAGAAAACAAGATGCTAACCTGGTGAAGAGAGGGTGGCAGAGTGAAGTGAATGAGAGGGGCATCTGGGGCCATTTAAACCATTTTTAAGGCAAATTAAATATCCAGATTCGGAGGGGAAAAAAAAGGAGGGGGAAATCACTGTGAATGTCAAAGAACACTGGCTTTCCAAACTGTTATCAGAGACAATTTGGAGCTTGAGGGGTTCCACTGCAATGGATTTGAAACTCTATTAGTATCATTTGGTCCCAGCAAAGGAGACCTGGCTTCTCTGGGAAAGAATTCTAGCTATTAGTCTGAACCCACTGAGCGGCTCTATCCAGAGCAGATCATAATCCTGAAAAACACAATACTGAACCCCATAATCTTAAATATTGAAATTCCAAATAACCAAAATCCCTAATGTCTAAAAATCCTCAAAATCACAATCCAGAAAGATTAAAATCCCAAATGCAGAAGTATTACCTTGCCGTTGTCTTTATTTGGAAATTAAGTATGGTTTAAGGAGATGTATATGGGTACAACTTGACAAGGGGTGGACTTGTGGATTTAATTTTAGATATCAACTTGACTGGATTAAGGAATACCTGGAAATGTGGGAAAGCATTATTTTGGGTGTATCCGTGAGCATGTTTCCAGTGGAGATTTGTGTGTAAATTTGAGTGGATTAGGTGGGGAACATCTGCCCCCAACATTGGCAGGCACTATCTAACCAGCCAAAGGCAGGAGAGTACAAGTACAGAGACAGATCGGTCTCTCTCTGAGAGCTGGGGCAGACTTTTCTTCTGCCTTGAACATCAGAACTCCAGGCTCACAGGGCTTTGGACTCCAGGACTACACCAGCAGCCCCCTGGGTCGTGAGGCTTTTGGCCTCGGACTGAGAGTTACACCATCAACCTCCCTGGTTCTAAGAATTTCAGACTTGAACTGAGCCACCCTACAGGCATCCTCAGGTCTCTAGTTTGCAGCCTGTCGTGGGACCTCTCAGCCACCATAATTGCATGAGCCAATTCCCCTAATAAATCCCTTCTCATGTGTCTGTATACATAGCTTATTGGTTCTGTCTCTCTGAAGAACCCCAACTCATATAGATATGATATTGGGGAAGTCAAATATCATTTTTTCTCACTGTATTCCTTATAAAACAATGGAAGAGATCTGTGAAATAGATCTCGCAAAAAGGCTATGATAAGCTAAGCGTAGGAGGCTACTTAATGGAGAAAGATAAAAGTTTAAAAGCTAATTATTATTGGTGCTGCCAAAGCAGAAAATCACTTAGTTGCAACAGCTAAACAATAACCAGACTTTCAAATGGACAGCATATACTTACAAAATTTGTAGACCACAACCACTCTCCAAGTACAACTGCAGTGAGTGTTTCAAAGATGATAGAAGAAATGAAAACACAGGGAAGAATACAAGAAATCTCCCCTGCCAAATTTTCAACTGTGTATAACTTCTGTTCCTTAACACATAGTGCCAATTTCCTATGCTATGTATTTCATCTTCACATCATTTCCAATACTGGAGTATTGGAAATTTTTCAAAGACATTTAGAGAGTTCTAATTCATTTTATGTATTTTTTGCAAACTTGACTCCATGAAAATGTATTATCACAACATTGACTTTGTGTGTAAGCATTGTGACTGTACATAAAAACATTGAAACTTCCTCAATAAAAGATGCCCTTTTTGTACATCTGCATTTATGAAAGATAAAATTTCTTGCCATTTCAGCTACTTGGGCAACTGTATATGCGATGGTGACTCACTGTGATTTTTGATAGATCTCATCAAAAGAATTAAGTTGTTGGTCACAGTATTTCAGATGACCACAGTTACAAAGCTGAGTGCACACAATTACCAACCACAGTGATATGCATTTATACATTTCATTTTTGACCTATTTCATTATGAATATGATTTGTCTGCTTATAATTGTTATACCCATGTGGCTGTCATTAGTATACCTGAATGTTTATGCTTGCAAAAATGTGTGTATTATTATTGCTTATTTCATTGTGTAAATTAGCCTGTAAAGTGTTCTGTTGTGTTTTTATATGTTTCTCAAATAAATTCCTTCTAAAAATGTAAATAAATGTCTTTTAAAGCATTTTTTAGATTATTTTTTTCAGCTGGGTGTGATGGCATGCACCTGTAGTCCCAACTACTTGGAAGGCTGAAGCAGGGGGAATCACTTGAGCCCAGGAGTTCCAGGTTGCAGTGTACTATAATTGAACCTGTGAATAACCAATGCACTCCAGCCTGGGCAACACAGCAAGACCTTTTTGCCTCTAAAAATAAAAAAATAAAAATAATTATTTTTTCAGAATTATATTTTTTGGATTTTGATCTTTCCGGATTTCAACATTCAGGATTATGGCAATCAGGATTGTGTCTTTTGAGATTTCGGCCCAAACCCAGTTCTATCCACATCCAATAATGAGATTCCACTGGATTGAGTAAGGTCAGTGTTTTTCATATTGGGATTAGAGAACAGATCACTCCATGTGGTGCTATGGCTGTAAAAGGTGAAAACTGATTAATAGAGGAAAATATTTAGGCACCTGCTTGGAAAAAGACCTGCCAGATATTGGTGGAACAGGAAAGAGAAATTGCGATTTGAAATGATTATGCCCTCTAAATTTCCTTTGGATTTTTTAAGTTCTTCCAATTTAAAGTATCCCATCATCTATATAATTGCTGGTGGGTATGTAAATTATTACAGTGACTTCAGAGAACAATTTGGAAATACCTAGAAAAGTTGAAGATGCACATTCCATACAACCCCACTTCCAAGGTGACTATATCCAGACATAGGGTCTTTAGGAGATATTTAATGTTAAATAAGGTCATAAGGGTGCTGCCCTAATTCAATAGCACTGTGTCCTTATAAGAAGAGGAAGAGATCTTTCAGGATTTCAACATTTTTTCTCTCTTTGCTGTGTGAGGACACAGTGAGAAGTGGCCATCTACAAAGCAGCAAGAGTGGCTTCCCCAGCACCCAACTACGCTCAGTACCTTGATCTCGGACTCCCATCCTTGAGAATTGTGAGAAAATAAATTTCGGTTGTGTAATCCACCCCATTTATGGTATTTTGTTATCACATCCTGAGCAGACTAAGGCAGTGGCTATATTAGAAAAGCTACTGTATGTACATCCAAGAAGGCAAAATATAAGGATGTTCATGATACCATTTTTCCTAATAATAAAAATATAGAACCAATCTAACTTCCTGTAGAAAAATGAACTGTTTATTCATATAACAGAATTCTATACATCAGTTGAAATAAATGAACTCTAACAACATGTATCAGTATAAATAAATCTCAAAAATATAGTGTCAAGAAAAAAGCCAAGCTGTAAACAGATACTTATGCACTCTATTGAGTAAAATTTAAAACACACAAAACAATAGTTTATAATTTTTTGGAAACATACAGATAAAAATAAGCATTGTTTAATGCATGCTTATTATAACAACACATGTATATCAGGTTTTACATAATTGAAGCAACAGAATTTTGGCTGCATTAATTAGCTAGGACCACCCATGTCAGATACCTGGTGGAATCCTTTAACCTACATTTCATGAAAAATAAATAAATAAACAAAGGCTTGAAAGAGAATGACAAATTATTCTGAGGAATAATGACTAAATACACAACTTATGCATAATTTCATACTATAAATTTACCAAAAATACACAATTGGGAGGGGTGATATTAGATATTATTTACACACACACACACACACACACACACACACACACACACAGGCACAATCACTACATGCTTAGCCAGAGTGGTTAAGAAAATGGTCTCTACGCTTGCTCACATTAGATTCCTGTCTTTTTTTCATTACCCAGGTTTTGTTGATTTTCTAGTATGTCCCAAACTAATCTCATCCATTGTTGCCAGCATCAGAACCCATTTCTATTTGAAAAAAAAAAATGCTCAGCCTCTTGCTTATCTGATTGTTCCAAATTCATTTTAAATCGTATCTTGATAAGTAATATTCCTAAAGATGCTCTCTCCTTTCAACATGCTCTGTGTTCTTTGTCCAGTTGCCTCTATGATGTTCTCTCCTAGGTTGACTGAAGGGATATTTTTAACTCTAGTCTTTGGGCAGGAAGAGTGCCTTTTGATTTGGATTAGCAATGAAAACATGAAAGCCGTGTGACTTCTTGTGTTCTACCGTTAAGCACTCCTCGAGGCACAACAGTTCAGGGGTGTTTTGCTTTGTTTTTTTTTTCAGGAACTGGTATTTATTATCAAAGTCATATTTGATGTCAACAAGATGCCACAACTACAAAAAAAATTGCGCACATTGCAATCTCAATGCAAACAGTCAAATGGAACCCCAGTCATTAAAAAAGTAATTCAAATTACC